>CAUYQV010097982.1:0-35000 GCA_963574575.1 Galagoides demidoff | reverse complement strand
TTTCTTAATAAAAGAGAAATAGAAAGATGTCTCCTTTCTCTCACAGTGCATTTGTCATTCAGAGCTGACTTGAAGTAATGCTTATGCAAGATGTAGTTTATTGTTAAAATCCAACCAAAAGGTTCAGCCTTAAAAGAGAAAGGCAGGAATGTATAAAATTAGAAGTATGAACAAATCTCCTTAAGGTTATTAAGATTTCTGCGTTTAATAAATATTGTTTGATTTAAAAGGACCGTTTAACCTTATTGTTTTAAAAGAACTCTTTGTCCTCCATTTTACCTCCACATTTGTGGGCTATAAGTCGCGCACAGAGCAATGCATCACTCCGTCTATGACATCTAATAAAGGCCTATTGCAAGCATTAGAACCAGGTGCTTCAACCATTTTCTTTTCTGCTCCTAGCCTATTGTTCTCTTCCCACAGAAACAGAAAGAATTCCATTTGGGCCAGCTTCATTTTCATCACTTTTATTTAAATCAAGACACATCCTAATAACCACGCACTTTCATTTGGCGTCACTGTAAATAGCAAAACGTGTGTGCGCGTGGGAGCGTGCTCATATTGATCGAACAGGGACCCACACGTTCAGATATGTTGGGGAAAAAAAAAACAGTGCATTTTTAATAATCTGCAGAGGTATTAAAAGAAGGTTATTGTGGAAAATGAATTTAGGAGTCAAAACTATGCATGGCAGTAAATGAAAAACAACTCCAAACCTATTTCTCCACCTATAGCTGGACCATCATACTCCTTTGTTCTTGTGCAGGTTAATAGAGATTGAGGAGATGGGCAGAGGAAAAGCAGAGCAATTTTCTGCTATTTAAGCTTGGCGAAATGGCACTCTTCAGGAAGCAGGAAAAAGTATGAAAGCGTAATAGGCATTTTAAAAGTAGAAGTCCATATAGCTGCTTGAGGGATTCTCAGATTTAGGCATGCATAGAATCGCGAATGAGATAATCAGCATTGTGAAATTGAAACCTGTCTGCTGCCCGCTGCTGTTCTTCCCTCTTTCAGTAGAGTGATTTGTAACACTCATCTTCTTCAGGCAAGGCAGCCTTCAAGATTATCCAGAACTGTCAATAGTAATTGCCAAAGTATTTTATTACCTACAGAAAATCAAAGGAATTTTATAACCAACAGTTATCAAGTTTCAATACACGGTATAAAGAGAGCAATTTTAGTTGGAATACAATCGTGTTTGGCTTGCTTTAATGTTCTTGAGACAATTCCTGTGCAACCAACTACAACGTTCACCACTGTATTTAAGCTAGAGGCAAGAATACGCATATGTACTTGGAGCATAAAAAAAAATTACATAATGCCTACAAGCTTCTGCAAGCAAGTGGTTTTTAATTGCCATACAAACCCTGCCTTAGCTAATTACTTCTGAAAAGAAAGAGGGTTTTGTGAAACTCAAGATGACATTTGAAGTTCTGCCATTAAAGATATATGGCTTAACTGGGACATTCCCTGTATGATATGGTATAAAATATGCTTCTGAGTTATAAGACGTGACTTTACGAACTTTGCAATTAAAACAAATGGTTACAGAGTGCCCAATTGTGTTTACACAAAAGTGGGCTTTTGCAGAACCTTGAATGCAAAATGATCAGCTTTAGGCTTTGGAATTACTTTTATACTATAGGGACAGCCACTTTCAGATACCTACTTGTTTTTTGAGAGTCCATATGTTTTTCAAAAGAAACATAAGAATTGGAAAACATTCCCTACAAACCTGTTCCTACGTTGGAATTCTTCCCTTGGAATGTACATGCCCTTAATGCATAAGGGAAAATAATAAGAGAGTCGTTATGTCTAATGGTACTTACTTAGATTTGAAGTCCTAGTCCCCCATGTAAGGCCAAAGAAGGCTTTTGTATCCTTTAGTGACTCTGAGACTGAAAAGTGTGATATTTTCTATGCTAGCACATTTTTCACTAATTCCTGTCAGCACACTTGAGTTGTGGACCAACAGTAAGCAATATCCATTTAACAGTAAAGACACACGTTTACTTTAAGATATTTATGAGCAAGAGAAATTTCTCTGTCTAGTACTGAAAGAAAAATACAGACTTTTCCTTTGGAAGAATGTGAATCAGTGTGTGTGTGTGTGTGTGTGTGTGTGTGTGTGGTAGGGAGAGGAGGGTGGTGCATACAACAGCTCTTTTCATGTTTAAAAATTAGTATTAACATTTACTTAGAAGTAAAATAAACAGAACTTTAATATGTATCCTCCTAAAGTACATTCATATAATTATGGTAACTACACTTATTTGAAAATATTTATTGACACTAATTATTCCTAATTGGACCCCAAGTAGGTCTTATCTTGTCAGGGTATGAATCACAGAGTGATAACTTCCTAAGAGTAGTTGTGCCTATCTTCAGATGGATTACTTCTAAAAAAGTATCAATATCTAATAAATAATATTTCACTTACTTAGAGAAATATTTGGTTTAATATAAGCTACAGTTTCAGAATCCAAAGTCAATATAATGAGAGAAAATAAACAAGAATCCTATACATCAGCAAACATTGCAAGAAGTATCTTTGTCCCATTATGCTTCCTTTAGTTGTAAATGAAAACCTGGCTTGACAATATACCAATTAAAAGATAGGAAATAAACAATGGCACATATTTTATATCACATTATGATTATACAAAATTGATATATTCCAGATCTTGAAACAGTATTTCTGTTGTAACATTTGATCATAATGCAGATTTAGAATTTTTACGTTACCTTCAGCAGTTTTTTTACATGTCTGAGAAAGCACTCACCTCAAAATGAAACCAGGTATCCAAGATGGTTGCCCTTTGATGTTTCCAAAATATTAGAAAATATTAAAATACCTTACTCCTGCTACAATAAAATATATTTTATGAAGGGAAGGCTGTGGCTGTGTGAAGTCGCAATTGATTTAACATCAGGTAATTTGTGAAGTGAGGAAACTAATGGGAACAACCTGAGTGAAACAATCAAGGGTTTTCAAACACTGTAGAGTAGAATGCAACAGAATGTCCGAAATTTAGTTTTTAAATGTCAGTCATGCTTTTAATTTTTAATTTAAAAACTGTGTAAGACAGTGTATACTAAGTCACTTTCGAATTTCTAACCACAGGAGAATTTAAATAGCTTCCTGCACATTGAATATTTTTTTAAAAATAGAGGAGGCCTAAGATACTAAGGACTCAAAGCTTTTTTAGTGAATACCGTAAATACCAAGAGACAAATTCTTCCATTTAAAACACATTATCCTTCTTGACTCAATAAGCAAATCTATATCCTGCCGAAAAGGAGAAAACAATTATTACCATTTTCACTAGCTTTTCAAACATAGGCCTTTCAAACAGAATTCGCCCTGGTTCTGCAAAAGCGCCCGAGCCGCATGGCAACTTCACCAAGTGCAGTTTATGAACATGGAAGGGAGAAATTCATTAATTGTGTTTGTTGATTTGGGGTTACCTTTAAATATTTATTTATTTAACCAGTCCACTGGCAGGTTTAAAGTCGGATTAGGTGAGGTGAGAGGTCAGGGAGAAATTCCACAGCTGCATTTGTGGCGAGCGATGCCTCCTCCTGTAGCGTGAGCCCTGCAAAGGAACTGTTGCTGTGTTGTTCACTCACTGGGTCAGATCGAAGCGCAGCTCAATAGCATTAAACTAGCCCCCGTTTGAGAGATTTGTCTTACAAAACCCTGAAAACTGCTCTGAACATGCATACATTGATTTTGTTGCTGGAATCTCCTGAGCTTTGATGAAAAGGCAGCCTCCACATGCAGGTGAAAGGGGTTTACCTCTTCAATATTAAAAAGAGAAGATTAAGGATTTTTGTTCCACTAAGGCTGAACTAATCAGTGGCACACAAAGGTAAGAAAGTAGGCCTCATGCCTAACGCTGCCTGATTTTCTGGGGTTGAACAAGAAGTTAAAAATCCCCCATGTGCCCCTCGATGTGCTGTAGCTTACTGTTATTCCATTTGGCACAGCTAATCAGAAGGCGGCTAGCGCAGGACCGAATTTTCCCCCCATACTTTACAGGAGCTAGTTACCGACCACAGTAAGGAATATTCACTTTAGGTATAATGTGAAAAATGAGGTTGTTGTAAAGGATAAAGGAAAAAAAAAAAAACATCTTAAAGGAAACCAGATCACAAAGGACGACCCAATTTAGTATTCACGGAAGATATATGGCCATTTTCCATTTTTGGTATTAAGTTTAAATCTAGCACATTTACTTCCTCCTTTGAAGTAGACAATAATGATTTTCATAAATTTCTGGCTTTTTCTCTACAGAGTAAGGATGATCATTTGAGCTGAGCAGAGAATACTTGGCATTTGTCCTTGGTGTGAATGACACTTAAGACTTTTTTTTTCCTAGTCAAAGATTACATGCAACTTTACTTTTTTTTTTTTTTTTTTTTATAAGCATCAGAGGATTACAGTGTCCTTAGATGGTTTGCACACATCATTTCTCAGCGGGGAATTCCAGAATGAAATGAATGCGCCTCTTCTACAAGAAGAACAATTTTACACCCTGTAGCACTAATTCCTGTAATTATTTGTGTCCGTCTTAGCCATGATTTGGGTAAAGTGATATGAAACCTTTCTGAAATTATGGTGTAAGTAAGCCTTGAGGGGGAAAAAAGGTTTAAATAAACTAGCCATGCTGTGAGATTTCATATATTGTAAGATACCTGAAAATGTAACAAATTTATCTAGAATCAAGTCTTATCAACCGTGTCTTTGATCTATTGTAAAAAAAAAAAAAAATACAATAATGATCCTGACACAAACACTATGGAGGCAGATCAAGGTAGATAAGAGAGTTTCAGAAATTAGATAACCCTCATTTCCCAGCCTTTGCAGGAATCACGGTTTGCCTTTCAGGCATGAGTTGCCTGCACTTTCTCATGGCCCACTCAGTCTGGTTCTTCATCTTCAAGCAGATCTCCTTTTCCATCACTGCTAAATTACAACATCCCACTCAAATAACACGTAGCGTGATCATCCAAAAGACAAGATGCCTAGCTCCAAACCGTTGGACGTCCTGTGTCATTAAGATGATAACGAGAGAATGCGGAGAGAAGATGAGATGGCCCCATGAAATTCCTGAGATCAGACCCGTGAGCTCTGGGTGTAGACTCAGTGTTATTCTTACTAAAGTAGTGAACATTCTCCCAAGCTTGCTTGCAAGAATGGTATGTTCAATTAGTTTTGGTATAGATAAAATAAGATTAATGACACAGAAGGAAATCTTAGCAGTTTTTTTTTTTTTTTGGAGGTGTAAAGCTGGCTGAGGTGATAATCATTTATTTTATGGGACAGAGTAGATATTTTGGTTAGGGCTACTGCACAGATATTTTTAGTTAGTTCCATACTCTCTCTTTAACAGTAAAATGGACAGTTTGTAGTTTTCAAGAGATTGAAAGAACGAAACTTACTTTTAATTAGTTTTGGTACATGGACTTATAGCTTGAATCTTAAATCCCCCCCACCCCCATAGAGCCATATAGTCATTTCCAAGTGACCCCAGAGTTCCTAAAAAGAGGTTACATACTGGGGTAAAAGCTAAACCTTTTTATTTATTTATTTTTTTTGGTCCTTGCAAGCCAATCCATAAAGATGCCTTTTTCACCTCTTTGATGTGATAAGGAAGTGTTAAATCAAAGTGGAATCCCCTATGGAGGCATCTGGGGACTGAATAGTGCTTAAGCCAAGCCAATTGTTACTGCTCCAGAGTGTTTAGACCGGGAGCCACACCTCTCTCTCAGCAGATCACAGAGGCATCCTGTGCCACGTGCTATCACTTAATTAGTATCATCATCTGATACATAATTTTGGTAAATATAATCCTTATATTCCAAACTCTGTTACACCAGTATTATGCGATTAAACTATTTTGAAGGAAGGTTTTCTTCTAATTGGACATTTGCACCTCTGTTTTTTTTTTTTTGTTGTTGTTGTTTGTTTGTTTATTTGTTTACTTCTTTCCATTCCGATATTTTCTTACAAGTTCAGGACAAATCTATAACCACAAGGGATATAGCACAACCTCCAAAGACAATGGTTCATAGAGACACACTAAAGGCTAATCTTTGATGTTACAGAAAACATCTTTTGTATCCATAGTGGATATCACGAGAGAGTGAAGATTATCAGTAAGTATAAAGATGTTGCCCATTTAACAAAAAAAAATTGCAATGATTAAAAATACATTCTGAATAAGAGGGATTAGATTGGCAGCACGCTCTCTCTTACCACGAATTACATGTCAGTAAATGAGTAGGGGATTTCTGTTTAAGGGAGCTTCTTTTTCATACAGACAGCCCTGCACAGTGAAGAATATGCTGAGGAAGGGACCAATAGACTATAAAAGGTGTAGGCTTGGCTGGGGGTACTATCACCTTCAACCACAAAGCAACATTATAGTATTGAATTCCTGAAAAAGAGTAACAGTCTCACACATAGTACAGTCAGAAGTGTTGGAGACTCAGTTCGGTTAAGATGCCAGTCCCCATGGAGATTACTTGACTTTATTTTCCTGATATAATATTAGAAATTGTAGTAGAATATTTATAATCAATGCCCTCTTCTGGATCCAGAGTTCTCCTTCAGTAACAATAAAGACACAACAAACAGGTAGATAGTGATGGTTTTGAAATACATGGATAGATCTTATCTGTGCATGTTTTAACTTATTTACCCATTTTATCTCATAGTTTGATTTTATGTATCAGCTTTGCTTTTCATGAAAACCTTGAAAAAAATTATAAACTATGGCAACTGGCAAATCATCAAAATAACACAGCATAGCCTTCTGTGGTTCCCTCACAATATCATTGAATAAATATGCCCTTAAACACACATATATAATATAGCCGATGGGAAATGCAATTATTGTCTTTTAGAAAAATTCCATAAACTGTTGTTTGTAGTTACCATTGATCATAATATAACCGGTATAGATGCAAGTTAGTGATCTTGTTAGTCAATAGACTCTAGTAAAGCTTTTACTGGTCAATTGTTCAGATATTTCATTTATTTACACAGTTTTAAAATGTGATATATCTGAACCACTTGCTTGAAAAATAGCTCCTTAAAAGGCTTGTTTTTCTAAGAGTCACCCAAATAATCTATCTAAGAATTCTTTCTCCCTTCATGCTAAAAGAAAAGAAAGTGTAAGGTTTACTTACCTTTTCCTATATCTTTTAATTCTGTTTAAATTTCTATCCTTTCTTTGTGTTGCTTTGCGCATTCCTACATCTTGCAGTATTGTACACGGCGAAGACCTGGTAAGCGAGTTAAAGGCTGATGACGCTAACGAATCCCAGCGCAAATGACTGAATCGATAGGAAACCAGCCACTGCTGTTTAAGTGTATCGATAAATGTACCTTTATTTTCTCTTGAATGGATAAGTGTCGCAGTTAAGAGTCCTATGGATCTCTTAATTGAAAGTTAATTTTAAATCAATAAAGTGAGTCATTTAAATATTGATTGGTCCTTTCTACACGAATTGTTAGCTGATTTTTTTTTTTTTGCAACAACTTTGTTTAAATGCAATCAATAGCCCACAATCAGTGCGTTCTATAAAAAATTGACAGATGTTCCCAAAATGCCTGCTAGGCATATTCTTATCTGTTTACATATGCAGCAAAGATATTTCAGTCCTTTTCATACTTATCTAAATGGCAAGAGGTCCAGAAATCGCACAGATACACACACACACACACACACACACGTACACACCCTTTATTTTCCTTCAACATCACAATTTATTTTCTGTTAAATTCAGCCTCTTATCTAGTATATCTTAATCTTTTATTTACTTCTCCAAAGATTTGAAATGAAAAGACCATCTGGATATCATACCCATATCACTTATGCATCTCTGTGATTGCAGTTTGTAAAAGAGAAAAATCCATAAAAATTTAAAGACATTTGGAGATAGAGTCTTTCGTAATTTTATGTCATAATACATTAGTAATATTGCTCGAATAACAACTGTCTTCTAATGAAATGAGGCATTTTTGCCCATGTGAGTATGTTTACCAGGTGCAAGGCCAGTCAGGGCGTTTCATTCACATGGCTCCCCTCTTTAGCATAATGGCAAATAGCCATGCTTTCTTTCCTTTCAATTTGACAAGATGGCAGGCAAATTAAAGGAATACAAATTGTTATTACATGAAATTCATCATGATTAACCTAATAAGCAAAAGTACTTGTGGCTTTCAACATATCAGCAAATATGAATGTACTATTCATGGCTTCCTATGAACCATCCTCAGTAGCACTTTCCATGAAAGGGTTAATTTTGAACAGGACTTTCCATGACTTTCTAGTACATTTACGTGGCCACTGATGAAAGGTGCAAGGCTATGATATTTTTTTCTCATTTGAAATCTACATGTATAAAAATAGCATTAATAGATGTTCTTTTGAATTGGGGGGGCATCAAATTGGTAATTTAAAAATTAAAATGTATATAAATCACAGAGTTTTACAGTAACTCTATTTATGTGCTTAGAGATACTAGACAATAGGAAACAACTCAGAGTTAACTTACCTTGACAGATATTTGGACAAGTAGTGAAAATATAGCATAATAACATTTCTGTTCTGAAGGCCTTGTCAAAACTCAAGTCCTGTCATTAAACTTATATCAATAAAAATTATAAATATCGACAGTGGTAATTTCTTTTATATTCTCTTCTTAAAGATGAAAAAATACCACCCTAAAGTGTAAATATTTTAGGACCGCCAAGTTAAGAGCCTAAGCTCTTATCTGTTATATGATTTTAGCATCTGGCTATTTGTATAAACTCTTCTAACTATTCTGCAGACCCATTCTTCTTTAATCCCACATCATTGTCCTCTGAATATCAGAACTCATTCTGTTGCATTCTCCGTGTCAAGAAAGCTCTATCAAAAGGGGAGCTTTGAAAGAAATGGTGGGGTATCATTAGTTCATATGCATACGAGTTCAGCATGTGAAGATGCTGTGTCTAGGATCAGCCTTAAGATGTGACTGATAGATCTTATTTGTCTGATAGAGCTGGCCAGGGAAATAGAGCTACAGCTGGTTACTTCATTAGGTCCTCTCATTGATTGAACCCTGCTGAAGTGATGCAGCAGGCTCCTCAGATAACTGCTGGTAATAGAACAAAATGAATTCTTATCACAGAGATTGGAAAGGCCATTAACCCTGGCCTCCAATGCTTTTCAGAGGTCACAGACAGGAAGCCAAGCGGTGACTGGGAAAACTGTTTTCTGTCTAACTACAGGTCATGTTAGAAGGGTGTGTGTGACTTTTTTACCCTTTCGGCTTCTGTATGGATAAAACCGTTATACTGGCAGATGTTAATAATCAGCTGTAAATAAATATTGGAACCAGAAGAAGAAAAATGAGAAAGCACAGGAATTTATTTCAATAAATATTTAATAAGAGAACAATTGTTACAGGGATATTTACTGCCAGTTCTGCTGTAGTTTTAAAACTAATACTTTTTTTTTCATATAAATTGGAAAGAGAAATACATAGAGGCACATTAAAAAGGAAATTTAATACGGGTTTATATAAAAATCTTTCCTTCCTTCCTTTCTGTCCTTCAGAGATGGCGATTATAATCGTTCATGGCTGCCTACCTTCCTGTCCTTGCTAGGAAGCCACCACCAGGCCATCTCTGAATGAGTGTGATGCTCTGCTTGCCTTTTACCTGGTGGAAAGGAGTATATATCTAAAGGACAGTCCTATAATTTACATTTAGTGCACCCTTCCAATTGACCAGGAGCCCACAACCTAAGCCCTCTTCTCACAGCTCAGGACTTTCCCACATTTATCAGGTCTCTGCCAGTCCAGGATCAGCCAAAAGGACTCATCCATTTAAAGCTCGGGCAACCCATGACAGTTTTTCTGAGGAGTCCTTGGAGCAGCTGCTGGTATTTTTACACATTTAGCCTGAGACGGGAAACTTTCACAGGCCAGGAAATCTTAAAGAAGGATGGACCTCAGAGAAAGAAATAGAACAATTTCTTCTCATAACTAATGTGCATTATTTGCCCGTGTATGTGTGCACAAAGATGTAATAAAGACTATTTTTAACAATATGTTGGTGGCTTCTATACTTATGACTGCGATTTAATTTCAGTGTCTGTGGTTGTGTGGTATTCTCTGTTGGAGCCAATCTTTCACTAGGAGTTAGTTTATTTAAATGTAATTGGGTCCTGTGGATGGAAAAAAAACTACCGGTTTTATGTCTTTGGAGACCCACCCAGACATTTGGTTTGGCCTTCCGTACATAAATAATAACAAGAGGTATATGCTGTCATTGCCCTGCCTGAAACACCAGAAGTGGTTTGGCAGAAAAGAAACCAGAACAGATTGCTTCATATAAACATACAATCAGATGCTTCTGCACTTTAGATTATTTATATGTACACACACATATGTAGAACTAGAGATTGTGTTTTGGAATTCTTGTACATTCTCAGAACAGGGAAAAGCTGATTAATGTTAAAAACATACATATCTCAGTTCCCTTAAAGTAGCTTGATTTTATGAGTTAATTATTTTTAGCACCATCTTATATCTAATTGAGCCAAAATTAAGAGAATCATGGCCTTATGTAAACAAGGCTCACTTAAAGCATTAACTTCTAAGTTAAAAATTAAGTTCTGTTACATTTTTTTGGTATAAAACTTTTCAATTTATTTACCACAGGAGTTAGTAAATATGCTTTAAAAATCTAATTGAGTAAATGCTTTTGCTTATCTAATTTGCCAAGAATTTTAAATTCTGTTGCAGATGTTTCAGGGAATGACACAGAGGCCTGGAATTTCAGCTTGGGATACCTGGGGTGAAACTCATGAAACTTTTAGACTTGTAATTAGTTGAGTGGTGCACTCTGAACCTTAGTGGTGGAACTCTGAGTTCAGTACATATAGTCTAATAAAGAACAGGCATTATTTTTCTTACTTGAATTTCAGTACAAAAATGTTTGATAAACTCATGTTTTTAATTCTTCATATAGTAAGTAGCACTAGGTTTAATGTCAGATTCAAGAAACAAAAAATATTCTTTGGAGAAAAAGAATATTGATTTTTTTACATTTCATCCATGTTCACTAATAGCCATAAATATTTATTTCACGCATATCCTCAAAGATCTATAATATTGTAAGCACTTACCTTCTTTTTAAAACCTGAATGAGTTAAAGAAAGGGAAGAATTATCTTCTTGGGTTACATAAAGACTGTAGAGAAAAAAATGTATTAGTGGTACACAGTGATTATGCTTGTCTAGCTACCATATCATTACAACTGCAAATATGATATGTTGTTTTTTTTAAAAAAAATTTATTTGATGGCATTTCACTAGATTTCCCTGAGAGCCAATTAAGTTTATTGACGTATTTGCAAATGGTAAATATTATTATGAGTTTTTAAGACAATGATAGCAGTTGTGAGGCAAGGATTATGTACTGCCAGGATGTTTAAAAGTTTTGATTTATAAACTGCCTCATAGCCTGTCTCAGGATCTCTAATGCTATGTGCAGATAAAACTAAAAATTCATTTCTTGATAATTTTTTATACGTTTTAGGGTTTTGTAAGAAAAGTCTTAACTTTAGGGCTCGTTGAATGGAGAAAAGGGATTTTACTTCTTAGCCATTTCAAGAAAATTTGACATTGACACTGTATTTGTTTTGTTTCTTGATTTCTCCAAACTTTTCTAAAGATACATTTTCTCCATAAAGTCTTGTAAGAATTTTTTGTTGTTGTTTTGATTCAAAATATTCACAAGTTTATTGGAGGAAGAAAAAGGACATTGCAAGTTTGCGAGCCAAAAATATCATCATCTTGTAGTGTTCTCATTCTTCTCTTAGGTATTTCAGTGATAAAATTTGTGGTGGAGATTTATGGACAATTAATAAGGATGTCTGGAAATCAACTTATTTGAAAACAAAGTTGGAAGACGAAAGTTTCTTCTTCCTCCCAAATTTGGTTTTCAAATCAAAATTTTTCCCACTTTTTCTAGAGTACACACTAAATTTTATGAAGGTGCTTTGCATACTGGCATTCTTATGCCTTATTGAAAATATTATTTACCTAAAACTCATAGTCTCAGAATTATTCCTAAAACTAGCCATAATATAGAAACATTGGATATTCTGGTGATTTGCATTCTCTAGGTGACATTTGTTACTCATTGTGTATTTAACAAATTATATTTGATGTAAGAGTTTAGTTGTTTGGAAAGACCCATCAGCACTTACAGGGTCGCAGAATAACATCTTTGGCAATAGATAAACATATGATTTCAAAAGATTCGATTATTCCAGTTTAAAAATTACTGTAGTAACTTCTTTGTGAACTTTATATCATAGAAAAAATGCAATCAGTTTTTTTTCTTTTGATAAAGTGTTCTGTTTTGTTTTTACCTTCTTTTTCTTTTTTTTCTCTTTTTCCTTACCTACCCAAAACATGTATAGTTTTTACCTTAATGATCAGTAAGATTTATGTTTATGTCGACAGGTCCATGGGGTTTGATATTAACTTTCATCATGCTGTTCTTCTATAACATTGTCTTTAATAATTATTAAAAATAAAAAAGGAAACTAAAAACTGTGACTATCCCAGTCAGAGGACCTACTCCTTGGGTTTTCTGTTAAGTGAAAAAGTTTTACAGTAATGTGGCAAAAGTGAACGAAGATTACCTTTCTTTTTTTTTTTAATAGTTTATTTATTTTTATTAAATCGTAAACACATTCAGAGGGTCCTCAAACTTTTTAAACAGGGGGCCAGTTCACTGTCCCTCAGACCGTTGGAGGACCGGATTGCGGGCCCCAGGATGAGTCAGCTGCTAAGCAGGACAGGCAGCGGTGGCAAAAACACCTGGCGGGCTGGATAAATGTCCTCGGTGGCCCACATGTGGCCTGCAGCCATAGTTTGAGGATGCCTGAATAGATCATGTATACATTAATGCCTTTATGGGGTACAATGTGCTGATTTCTTATAGATTAGGAACTCTTATATCACACTGGTTAATATATACCTCCTCTCATTTACTTAATTATTGTGTTAGAGATTACTTAGAGTTATGTAACATTCGAAAAATAGGCTATTTGTGCACAACTTAAACCTGAGATCCCAAGGCCTAGGGATTCCATGACTCCTTATAATTGCCTACAAAATTATCCATATGTACAGTTTTATAGGAAGAAGGTCTATAGTTTACACTAGATTATTAGTATTTCTTAACAAGAAATGCTGTTCTCTGAGAGCCCTGAAAGAAAGCTAGGAACACATAGTTTGAAACATAAATTGCATTGCTATAGACAGAGTCACTCTCTTAGGCACCGCTGTCACTGCTGTGTTTAACGCCCTTCCTGAAACCCCGTTCCGTTAATCTGACCATTCCCTCAAGCGGGGAATCACTGACTGCCTCTCCAACATTCCCTCAAGCGGGGAATCACTGACTGCCTCTCCAGCATCTTGACCGCCTGGACATACCTCCTTTAACCTAGTACAATCTCCTGACTTGAGGGCAGCTAGTGACATCATATTTTTGGAAATAACCATCTTAGAAAACTGGAGTTTTTCTAAATCAAATTGACAGAAGTAGTATCCAGAGCCACCTTTGTGCTTCTGTTCCTTGAAGTTTCAGCTTTAAGCACTCAGTCAAAACTAATCCACTTCAGTGACTTAGAAAACAGGTAATGGAGAAAGAGCGGAGCAGGATTAGGGAATGATGTATCTGGTCCCTTTAAGAGAAAAGAAAGGGGAAAAGTGTAGAGTTGAACTTAGAGCCATACACGTATGAAATGAGAAGAAATAAGAAAGTTTAGAAGAGATATGACTGGCAACAGAGTGCGGGAATATTATTTGAAGTATGGTTAGCCTGGGGAGGGGTCCTCAGGAGACTTGAGATCATGAATGTGCACAGACTCTGAAGGCTTATGCAAATGTAAATGACAGGAGAAAGGAAAGAGGGAAGGGGAGGTTGAAATATAAACTCACCGTTTTAGGAAGTTTGGGCTGCTATAACAAATACCATAAACCGAGTAGCTTATAAACAATGGGAATTTATTTCTCATAGTTCTGGATGCTGAGAAGGCCCTAATCAAGGCCCCAGCAGATTCCACGTGTGCTGAGGGCCCCCACCCTTGTAGGAACGGCTCCCTCTCACTGTGTCCTCACGTGGTTGAAGGTACTAGTGAGCTCTCCCTGTTGTCTTTTATAGGGCACCGATCTAAAAGGCCCCACCTGCTAATACCTCAGGATTTCAACATAGTAGTTTTGGGAAGATGTGAACATCCTGTCTCTAGCACTCACAAACAACACATCTGAAGTGAAGGTGAATGGTTGTCCGACGTTCTGCATTCTCGTCTTGAAACTTGTAGCCAGTACCTATAGGTTAACAAAAATCATTGCAGATGTTCCTGAAATGGGAAAGCCAACAAGATCCTTAAAACTCATCTACGTCCACCCCCTTGTTTTACAATTGAGGAAACAGAAGTTCCCTGCAGTTAAGTGACTCGGGGTCACGTCATTGCTTGTTCATAGTGCAACACAAGCCCTGACGCCCAGTTCCTATCACTTTATTTTTATCACGTTCTGTTACATCGGTGGGATGGAAGGTGATCATTGTCCTTGTTTTATCATTTATCCAGAAACTGTTTCTCCTAGATAGAAAAAAATATGTTACATGTCATGATAGGGAATGAGATCTGTCTTGTACCAATCCATCCCTCTCTCACCACATCACATGTGTGTGTGCAGGCGCACTTGGCAGAGGCCTCTGTTCTACCTTAAGAACACTTGATTCCCAAGGTCAGCACACCATTTCACCTCCTAGTGGGGAAGGGGGGTTGTTGTGTCTCCTCCTCCAGATTTAGACTCCCAGAGGGCATAAGGAGGTTTTTTTTCATTTTTGTAACTAGTAAGCAAAGGTGGCTCTGGTCACCTGAGGTACACTGAGGGAATCTGTGTTAATTTACATGTCTTTTATGCTGTGAATTAAGATGTCTAAGTCTGTCATTATTTCTAGTTCTTAAAACACTTTGTTATTGTTGCACATTTCCAGTGAGACATAAACAAACGGTTAGAGGAACGGCAAATAAGGGGTTTAGCTTTAGGCAAATTAGGGTAGATTAAGAAACAATAAAAAAAGGTAAAGCTAAAGTTAAGTGAAACAGCAGGAGGCCAAATGATACTTTAAAGATAGAATATTGTGGGTTGTTAGAGCTTAATAGGCAAATGTTTTCATTTTAAGGGGTATAAAATAATTTTTAACTGCAATCCCTGCACTTAAAAGAAAAAAGCCCTTTTGGGGGGGGGAGGAGAAATTGAGAAAGTACTATTGATATTTGCTCGTAAGTTTTGTTTTTTTTTCTTTAAGACTGCTTCAAAGCAGTCTTTTCACACTAAGTCTTCCCATTTATAAAAATGATATTGACCCTTTGAAGATATTTTCTTTTCCAAACTCTCATAGTTCATAAAATTAAAAGTCACTTGACAGTCTGTTTCAGCCCTCAGCCAGATCTTCCTTGACCATGGTTCTCAAGGGAAGTGTAGGGAGGTGATTTTATTGCCATTTTGAAATAATTGTATACTTTTTATTTCATCCTCTGGAGCTTTTGTTTCAAGCAAGAATGTGCTTGGACTTCAAAGAATTAAATGCATATGACTTACACATTCACAAAGCAGTCGGAGGAAGGGATTGGGGAAGGGAAACCCATGCAGGGTAACTCCTTTCTATAATGTGCAAAGCTTGCCTGTGAGAGGGAAAAAGAGAAAGTCGCCAGCATAGCCTGCATATAACAAAGATTTCTTTATTAATTTTTTAGCCTATTTCAAGTAAATTTTAATTTCTTTTACCTCTGAGAAAATAGACCAGATACTTGCATCTAATAGCAAAGGTGGCAAATACTTGATGAATTAATTGGAATCGTGATCAGATGGAACAGCCCCAGGAGTTTCTGGGGGATATGTATCTGCTGCACTTATTGATGATAGAAGCCCTTGAGAGAAATCCATTGAGCAACACCACCAGGTGCAGCATTTGGCTTGGGGTTGTGAGAGACAGAAAAGTAAAAGTTCTCTGCCCGTAAGGAGCTTCCAAGCTACCTAGAAGACAGAATCAATGCCCCTGTCACAATTAACCAGGTAAATTATGACATCTTGAGGAAGCTTCAGGTCCAGAACTATTTAGAGGAGCATTGAACTGTGGGGGTTGACGGCTGGTCAAAGAATAAGGTCGTGAAGAATGCACAGGATAGGAAAATGAAATAGAGTTTCTTTATGTGTTTATTTATTTGCTTGCTTGCTTTTTTATTTCTTTTTCTTGGCATGGTTCTTAGCACTGAGAGGTATAATGGTATGATTCAGACTTGAGGATGAAAGAAAATTAGTAAGGTTATGGGCAAAGTAAGAGACTAAACTAAATAGCCTCTTAACGGCCATTTAGGACACCAACAGAAATTAACCAGATAACTAGACTCTGGAAGGCTTCGAAAACCAAGCCAAGGAGTTCAGATTTGATGAGGCAGAAAATGAGAAGATACCAGAGGATATTTTCTTTCAGATTAATATTAGGGTACAAACGATTAGGTGACATTGTTTGCATTTCTAAGGTAAAGTTCAAGTTGTAGTTGAGCCCTTCATAGGGGGCAGACTGTCCACCCATGCACTGTACCCATTAGGTGGGAGTTTACCAGCCTGCCCCCCTCCTCCCCTCTCCCTTCTTCCTCCTGCTCCCCTACTTGATTTTATGTGAGGATACCACAGCTTTTGAGTGTAAGAATGGCATCAGCATGGAGGTGTTTTAGGAAGCTTGGTCTGGCAACCATATGCAACAGGACCTGGAGGCAGAGAGCTCACTCAACGCCAAACAACATACTAAGAGGGTAGCACTGAGTTAGCTGTCAGCAAATAGAAAAACATTGAAAATAAATCCAATCTACTGAATAAATACAAGCAATGAAGGAGGAGTCCAGCCTTACACTAACAGTTGGCAGCTTGGAGCCTGTAGGAAACTTCTCTGGCTAAGTGGCAGGGGATGGGTTCTGATGGCGAGACACTACTTTTTCCCCTTTCAGATATACAATTTTAAACAACTAGAGGGCAAGAGGGGACGGGGGAGAAATAATGTGCTCATAAAGTAGTTTTTTTTTTTTAAACTAGCATAAAGGTATTCATTTTTCATCATGTTTTTTAATGGGCTTTTGGTCATTTTAATAAAACAGTCTTAGGGGCTCTTTATAAGATTTAGAGATGATATGTATGTTAACAATTAATGTCATTTATGTTGAATAAATAAATATAGAGGAGATATTTTATGGGATGTGGAACAATGTAAGTCATTTCTGTATCTTTCTAAGTAAGAGAAGGTTGATTAAACTGCAGTATCTGTACCCTACTTTACTGGACTTCCATAGTGGGACTCTCAGAGGTACATGCACGTAATACACATTCAATCTATACTCACTGGGTCTGTAAATATAAATAAACCAAGAGGTTGGTCGTGAGGTGAGCTAGGGATGGGGTGAATGGAATGTCAATGGTGGGTGAGACTTTTGTTGGAGATCAGTTAGGAGAAGGTTATTTGTCATCCCTGTTGCTAGGACTTTTTAGTAAGGAAGGGTTGCCTCCATGCATATGGCGGGAAGAAGGAAGAGAGAGTGGCCCTGGATTAACCCATCAGTACTGTGCAACCCTGTCCCAGGTATGACAGCACAGATGGGGCTGCAGAGAGGGAGCAAATGAAAATGGATTCTCTCATGTGCCATTTGGCCCTGCCCTCTAATTTTGTGAATATAAGGAGAGACTTCTCAACAATTCGTAGTGTGCCTACAAAAAGCACGCATGGCGCTGTGGGTTTTCAGTTCTGGTGATCAGCCTCGGCAAATTAGAGGTCTGTTTTCTTCACTCTGGGAATAGAATTCTAGAGCATTCGGGGCATTACAGTATCTGCTGCTGCTTCAGGACAGGATCAGGGTAAAGAGATATAAAATATATGAGAAAATTACAAAAATATTGGCCATATGAAAGATGCAGTTTATTCCCATGATGTTTATTTAATTTCATTCGACGTATTTTTTCCATCCTTTTATGTCCTTAGTAATGTCGGTGTTAAAAATCCACAAAAGGAATTCTGCATTTGTCATGTTAGAGATGTTTTTATTTATAGTGTGTTGAAGGGATGTAAACACAGGAATACATTACTTCTTACTTTAATTCTTTTTCTTTCCCATTAACGTCCTCCCTGTCCTCCCAAACAGTTTTTATTTTTTTAAAGGTGATCCTATGTCTTGCTTTTTGTTTATTTTGTATGTTTTGTATTTTTTAGTTCTGCTCATCACTTGATAATTAATGAGTCATACTTATGAAAGTTCATTTTCCCATACGACTTGCTGTTATCCTGTATTTTAGGAGACTGACATATTTACTCTTTTGCACGATTTCTTTTTTGATTGTTTCAGTCCTAAAATGTTGACAGCAGTCTGATTTCAGCTTGCAAGTCAGTTTTGACATTATCAATAATCACGAGATACTTCATCTGGTTAGTCACGACGGCAACTTTAATGGGCATATAGAGAAGAGTACCGATTTACCACACATTTTTGAGAACTTTTAATCATCCTGCCCCAGAATACTAAAGTACATGTGGTATATACATTATATATATAGCTTAGCTTCTGTGATCAAACTTGGAAAGATTATGAAAAACACAATGTGATAGTATTCCATAAAACTGTGAGCGTTTCACAGGGAGCTGTTTCCGTTCTCTGGGATTTTCCGTCTTTGTTGATATAATTTTATTGCTGATACAGCTTCCGTGATATCTACAGTGAAAAAGTAGTGGGCGTGGCTCATAGCTAGACAGGATGGCTAGCCAGATCTTCATTCAACAAGAATGATTGCTGTTGCTGTGTATCACAAAGAGGGCAGGGGGTATATTGTATATGCCAACACAAAATGGGCTTGCTTTCTGAGTCTCTTTCCTCATCCCTGCCTTATTATTCACACACATTTTGGAACCTCTTTCCTCTGTCCTTCCTACCCTCCCAACCCCCTTCTCTAGTTCATGTCATGATCCTGATCGTCTTCAACTTCTATGAATATGGTAAACCCTCACCTCAATTCTAGTGACTTCTGGGATCATTTGCCTTTCACTATTAAGGAGACCCAGGTGCATCCTATTTCCACCTGTCCCCGCCTCACTCTCTTCTGCATTATTAAGTTTCTCCTCACCATTAAACTTCCCATCACCAGACCAACTTTCTTATGTCTCCCTACTTTAAAAACTCTCCATGATGCTATGTCTGCCCTCAGATATCGCCCCATTTCTCTGATCCTTTTTATAGAAGAGCTGCTCCAAGAATTGTCTACATTTGACATCTCTGTTTTCTTCACCTTCCTTCTCTCTTATCCCCAGGTTCAAGAGCTGTTTGCCCTCACACACACCACAAAAGACGCTCTTGTCAAGAACGCTAAGGACCTGCTCTGTGGCAAATCTAATGTTTAAAAATGTTTTAATCCTCATTTAACTAGACCAACCAGCAGGTTTTATTTTCTTTTTTATTTTGTTCACTTTATTTTATGATATAGAACCTCACCCTCTTGCTCCAGGTTGAGTGCCGTGGCATCACAGCTCAAACTGTTGGGCTTAAGTGATCCTTTTGCCTCAGCCTCCCAAGTAGCTGGGACTGCAGGTGCCCGCTAAATGCCTGGTTAATTTTTCTGTTTTTCATAGAGATGGGGTCTCTCTCTTGGTCAGGCTGCTCTCAAACTCCTAAACTCAAGCAATCTACCAGTCTCAGCCTCCCAGAGTGCTAGAATTACAGGTGTGAATCACTGTGCCTGGCCAACTAGCAGGTTTTATTTAACTTTCCATTTTATTTATTCCCTTCCATTTTTTTGAAATGTTTCTTTCACCAGACTTTCTGCACTTCATGAACTCTTGTTATTTTACTACCTTATTCTTGCCCAGTCTTCTTCCCTCCTAATTTGGGAAGGGAATAGTGAGAATCTTTCACCCTAGTGCCGGCAATAAAAAGGGTACATTATCTATAGGGAATTTTATTTTTTTTATTAAATCATAGCTATGTACATTAATGCAATCTTGGGGTACAATGTGCTGACTTTACATACAATTTGAAATGCTTTCATCAAACTGGTCACTATAGCCTTCAAAGCATTTTCTTAGTTATTATGTTAAGTATTTATATTCTACACCTAGTAAATTTCACATGTACCCATATAAGATATGCCGTAGGTGTGGTTCCACCAGTTACTCTCCCTCCACCTATCCTCCCCCCTCCTCTCTCCTCCCCTCCCTCTCCCCTCCCTTGCCCCTTCCTCTCCCCTTTCCCCTTCTTTGGGGGAATAATTGGGTTATAGCTTTCATAAGAAAGCTATAAATTGGTTTCATAGTAAGACTGAGTACATTGGATACTTTTTCTTGCATTCTTGAGATACTTTGCTAAGAAGAATATGTTCTAGCTCCATCCATGTAAACATGAAAGAAGTAAAGTTTCCATCTTTCTTTAAGGCTGCATAATATTCCATGGTGTACATATACCACAATTTATTGATCCATTCATGGGTTGATGGGTATTTGGGCTTCTTCCATGGCTTAGCAATTATGAACTGGGTAGATTCTTTTACTGAGATATAATTCACATACCATAAAATTCAACCTTTTAAAGTGTAAAACTCAATGGTTATAATATATTCACAAAGTTGTTCCACATTACCATTATCTAATTCCAGAATATTTTCATCACTTCCCTTCCCAGGAAAACAAACCAAAAAATATATTTTTTAATCATCACTCTCTATGCCCTTCTCCCGCTGTCCCCCAGCAACACTCATCTACTTTCTGTTTGTAGCAATTTGCCTCTTTTGGACATTTCATCTAAATAGAATAGCACAAAGCATGGCCTTTTAGGACTAGATTCTTGCCCATCACGTGTTTTGAAGAGAATTCATCCATATTGTAGAGTATCAGCACTTCATTCCTTTCACGGCTGAATAATATCCCATTGTATAGATAGACCACATTCTGTTTGTCCATTCATCAGTTGATGAACATTTCCACATGTATGAATAATGATGCAATGAAATTCATATACAATTATTTGTATGGACATATTTTCATTGCTCTTGAGTATATACGCCTGGGTGTAGAATTGCTGGGGCATACGGTAACACTTTCATGTTTTGAAGAGCTGTAACCGTTTCCCAAACCAGCTGAACCATTTTATATTCCGACCAGCAATATACGAGAGTTCCAATTTCTCCTCATCCTCATCAACACTTGTTGTTGGATTATCTGTCTTTTTTTCCCCCAAATGAATGAATCTTTTATTGCATCCCTAAAATTACAAGAGGTCTTAGGAATCACTGGGTGTCTTGCTGCGGCTGGACAACTCTTAGATCTTATTCATCAGCCTGCTGAACCGTTCCTTTTTCGGAGACATAAATACCATCCAACAATTTTCTGATATCCTTGTTTTTAACTTTTGTGGCTTGCTGAATCAAAGCAGCTGAATTTGAAGCAAGGTCAATATCATTTCCTTCAATGAACTCATCTTTCTGGGCTTGAGATACTGAATAAGCAATGCCTGCCCTCATCTGAACCCGGTGAATGTATTTTTCACCCAAGACATTTCTTATTTCAACAAGAGACCCATTCTGGATAACAACGGTGACGGGGAAGCATACACAGACATCATGTAATGGAAGCCCAATGTAACAATCTTCATCGTGTTTTATATGTGACTGCAAATAGAACAGGAACTGGTTACTATTTGCACTATCTCCCCACCATTTGTGAACCTGGAGCCTCTTCTGTTTCCTTCCAGGGAGAGTGAGGTCCACACTGTTGTGGTTGGAGTCCCTCCGCAGGGTTCCTCTGGGACCCTACACAATCACTGTGCGTCCCTTCAGAGTGATATTGACATTTTCTGGCAGGTCGACAGCTTGATCGCTGAGAATAGTCTTTATTCTCATAGGGGATGCGGTAAAGAGCTATCTGTCTTTTTAAATCTTAGCTGTTCCAGTGTACGTGAAGTGGTATCTAGTTGTAGTGTTGATTCATAGTTCCCTAATGACTAATGATATTGAATAATATATGTGCTGACTGAACATTTGTATATCTTCTTTGAAGAAATCTGTATTTAATCCTTCGTTGTTTTTTAAACTGAGTTATTCTTATAATTGTTCTTTGTATATTCTATATATTAGATTCTTATCAGGAATACAATCTGCAAATATCTTGTCTCATTATGTGGGCTGTCTTCACTTTCTTCATAATGCCCTTTGAAGCACAGAAGTTTTCAATTTCAATGAGGTTCAACTTGTCTATTTTTTTCAGTTTTTTGGCCAGGGTTGCGTTTGAACCCACCACCTCTGGTCTATGAGTCCAGCGCCCTACTCCTTGAGCCACAGGTGCTGCCCGTAACTTATCTATTTTTTGTCTTTGGTTGCTTGTGCTTTTCATGTTACATTTAAGAAACCATTGCCAAATTCAAGATCATGAATATTTATACCCGTGTTTCCTTCTAAGAGTTTTATAAGAGTTAACTCTTATATTTAGGTCTTTGGTTCATTTCAAGTTAATTTTGCATAGAGTATAAGGTTAGAGTCCAATCTCAATCTCACTCTTTGGTATGTGTCATTGGTTCTTATCTCTTATATTTTTACGAAAATACACAAACACAGCAGTGTACAGATCATGGAACTCAGTTCACTGAATTTTCACAAAGAGAACACGTTTGTGTAATCAGTACCCAGACCACGAACCAGACATTAACAGAATCCTGGAGGCCCCCTTACATCCTCTCTTAGTCACTGGCCCCAATAAGGGTAAGTATGATTCTTTTTAACTGATAAGTTCTACTGCATTTTGTACCTCACAGAAATTCAATGATAAAGTATATACTGTTTTGTGCCTTCATTCACATTATGTTTGGAAGTGAGATTCCTTATGGTGTTTCGCAGAGCTGGAATTCCTTCATTCTCATTGTGGTATAGGATTCCATTATGTACTTAACACCATAATTCCTTTATGCAGTCTACCGTTCATAGATACCTGAGTAGTTCTAGTTAGGGCTATAATAAATGGTACTCCTATGTATATTTTTGCATGTGATTTGGTGAACACATATATACATATTTCTGCTGAGTGAAATTGCTGGGTCACAGGGTAGATATACTAATATATTCAATTTTGTCGCGGGTCATACTAATTTACACTCTCATCATAAGTGTATAAGAGTTTTCTTTGTCCCATATCCTTATCAAAACTTAGTACTACTTGTCTGCTTTCTTTTCCCCATTCAGCAGGGTATGTGGTAGTATAACAATTGTGTTCTTAGTTCATTTAAGTTTCTAGAACAAAATATCATAAAACCAGGGCCAGGTACAGTGGCTCATACCTATAATCTTAGTACTTAGGAGGCCCAGGCAGGAGGATTGCTCAATGCCAGGATTTTGAGACCAGCCTGAGCAAGAGCAAGTCCTCATCTCTACATAAAATACAAAAGTTAGCTGGGCATGGTGGTACATTCCTATAGTCCCTGCTACTCAGAAGGCTGAGGCAGGAGGATTGCTTGAGCCAAGAAGTTTGAGGAGCTATGATGAGACCACTATACTCTAGTCTGGGTGACAGAGTGAGAACTTGTCTCTAAAAAAAAGAAACCCCCAAAATAAATAGATAAATAACAGAGAATTATTTCTGCCACTCCAGAAGCATCCTGCTTCCTGCTGTCACTTTCTGGCCCTCCCCATCAGCAGGGCTTTGGGTCCTCAGTCTGGGATGCAGGAACATGATATTTAGAATAAGCTGCTGTCTCCTTACTGTGAAGTCTAAACAGGAGAATGTTTCACATGTATAAGAGTCTGAGCAAACAGCAAGGTCCTTTCTATCCTAGCTGTGGAGTTTGTCTGAGGCCCTAGAAAAGACAATTAATTTTAAAAAGTTATAAAGTTATTTTCATAAGCTGAGTAGCTGAAGAAAATAAACTAATATGAATAAGATATGAGATTCAATTAGAAGAAAATTTTTTTAACAGCTAAAAAAATATTTATAGTGAAACCAACTCACTCTCTCCCCGGCCCTGTCCTAGACAGGCCAGCACCATATGATCCCACATGGACCTCCAGTGACCCCATATGATGCAAAGATAAATAGGCACTTTCTCAGCCAGAATTTAAGCTTCCTCCAGGGATCTCAGCATGACGAACGCACACACTGGGTGTGTCCTGATGGCTGGAGCTTTATTGGAGTCCTCAGTTGCTCAATCACAAGAATTTCAAAGTGTTCCCAGTTTTTGATTTGGTGACTTGGGGGCTAAATTCCTGGGGGCCTGGGAATAAGTGGCACATCACTAAGAGTCTCTAAGCCTAAACTAGATAGGAAACAGATTTGGTGGTTCACTTATAGTGCAAACCCAGAATTCCCTGGAAATAAGATCACTAATCTAGGGGAAATCCTGCTGAGGGTGTTCTGGGAGGTTCCAAAACCTTAGTTGTTTGGGAAATCTGGTCCCAAACTTGAATGTCTCTTTTCCACGCAGGCTCACTAACCCCGTGAGTAAGAGTCATGACGAACTTAGGCTGCTTTTTAGAGCTTATAATAGTAGAAATCTCAAACCAAGGCAGATTTAAAAAAAAAAATAGCTTGTGATAACTCCCATGATATTCTGTTCTTTAAGGGACTTCCATCAGGCCATTGTTGTTGGATGAGATTTGCCTCCCTGGAGAGACATTTGGGTGGGGGCAGTGGCCAGCAGCTGAAAGTGACGTGTGTGTATTTTGTGGGCCTAGACTTTACTACTTGGGAGCTGTATGGTTTTGCATGAGTTACTTAATTTCTGTAAACCTCCATTTCTCCCTCTGAAAAATTGTGATAAGGACTCTGACCTCAAAAGGCTGAGTTTGAAACACAAGTAAACAATGAACCTGAGAGTGCCTGATGAACTGTGCCCTGGTACAGAAGTCAGCGAGCGGCATTTTACCCTTTTCCACAGTCCTCAGTAGAAACTTGTCTTTCCTTTTCAAATCTCCTCCCAGACTCCAGTCCCAAGCCTTGGGGAACTAATTCCAGACATTTAACAGGTATTCAATGACAGTTTTCTTAACTGGATGAACAACATATTAAATAGAGGAACAGATCTCATCATTTAACAAAGACTTAACATGTGCCTTCTAAGTTTCAGAGAGTGTTTTAATTACTGAAGGAATAGCTGTGAACAGACAAAAACCCATGCCTTCATGGAGCTTCTGTGCTGGAGACGGGGATGACCCTACACATGTAAGTCATTTAAACACATAGGCTGTTAACTGGTGGTTAAAAGCCATGCAAGGAAGGAGGAAGAGGGGCAGTGGGGCCAGGGAGGGCTCTCAAGAGATGGGTGAGGGTGCTCCTGACAACTCCAGTTTGTAGTCTCAAAGGCTGAATTCTCTGGGAGTGGGTTGGCTTTCTGTGACGCCTCGAAACGCATCATTTTTCTCCCCTCTCGGCCATCACTCTGGCCCCAGGTACCCACAGCCAGCCTCAGGTCAGAAGCCAGGCGACAGCTGTGAGCAAAAGCCGTGACACGCCAGGCAGATGGAATGGGACCCGAAAGCGGCACTCCAGGCCACCCAGCCCTGGAAATCAGATCACCTTGGGAAAGATTGTCCACCCTGGCTGTGTTTAGAAAGCCCTGCACAGTGTTTCCTTGAATAGAAGTGGATAGAGATCAGTTTCATACACTTCAAAGCCCTTGCCTATTTGCACTGCATGAAAGACATTCCTATCCCAGCTCATCCAAACTCACAGCTGCTAATTTCCTGGCAAGGCTGCCTGCCCTAAGGACTCCCATATCTAATGGAGTTAACCCTGGGCAGAAACACAAGTTTATATATTTCAGGAAAAAACACTCAAATTTTTTTTTCTATATCTCCCTGCTGCTCAACCTCTACCCTGACCATCCTTAATCAAGTTCACAGGGCAGTTCCCTCCCTTCATCCAGCTCTCATGGCACCATAGCAGAGTGGATAGCACTGTACAATAACAGTGTCCCCCACAGCTTACACTTACGTGGGGCTACCCTGGGTTATTTCTTAACTTTATGGAATCATCTGTTCTCTGCTTTGTGACAACTGCAGAGAGAAGCCTGGACAATCCTATAGAAAATGACTTAGAACCACTTCAATCAGGGTTAAAAGGCCTTATAAAACTGTGTGTTCAAGGATAGCAAATGAGTTGTTGAGCTCCAGTTCCAAATGATTGGCGTTGGTCTACTCCACGCTGGTCTGTGAAGGAGACTCAGCTTGCCGCACAGGGCAGTGTGGGGCAATCGACTTGTGATGTCTGCAGTGGACAAGACGCGGTGAAGAGCACTCCTCTTGGACGTTTACCCTGCCTCAGGTTCCAGCTTCTTATTTCACTAACGAGTGAAGTGATATTCAGAGAGATAACTCCATCAAGATCATGGAGTTAGTGAGAAGCAGAGATGAATCTATAAGATTTCTCTTTGAGTATTGTTTTCAGCATCAATTATTTTCTGATCTCTCATTCATAAGGTCTGTGGAGGGCTGATTTCATGAGCAAGGAGAGACTGAGGACCTGGCCAGGTCCGTGTAATGCCTGACACATGGGTCATGGTAACCAGCTGCTGCTCTGTTCCTAGCCTAGTTCCTGTTCTCTGCCTCCTTCCAGTAGAACCACAGACCTTGAATTGCGAACCAGCAGGAAGAATGAAGGGATTCTCCTCATGTAAAAATAAATCTACAGTGATGCCCAAGGGCTTGGACTCCTGTTCCTGGGCCTGAAGTCCTCTCTCCCCACTGTAAACGTATCACCCTCATCCTTCTTATTCAGTTTGGGCTGATTCAAAGAAGTGCTGGTATGCACAGAATTGCTTTTGTTTTACCCTCAGAGTGCTGTTGACATAAATTGTATTTATTTCTATTTTAAGACTTAGTCTTCCTAAACTGATTTATTTTGTGGGAAAAGACATTCATGTGTGGCTGTGACGAGAAGGAAAAGGGACCCAGAAGGATTTGTTTTGTTTTATCAAGAGATTAGCTTTATTATTTTAAATAAAATTAAATAAGCCCTAGATCAACTGGTATTTGCCTCTTCCTTGGGACAAAGACCTGAGTCCATGCCAAGACTGTGGGCTAGTCATCGCCTCCTTTGACTTGGGATAATAAGACAAAGAAAATTTGTTTAGTTCAACACTTACAAAGAGTCTACAGTGTGTCAGTCACTCGGGATTCAAAATGAATACAATGAATGTTGGAGCTTATACACGAGCTGGAGAAACACAACAGGAGGCCTTATACTATGATATCATCTCATAAAATACTCATCCTGCATCTACTCTTCTTGTGGTCATGAACTGTCCCTTTCATTTTCCACTCTGTCCCCAGCACCAAATGCAGTGCCAGGCACATGGCGCCCAGCAAATACTCTAACTGCATGACTGAGTTCTTACAACTACCCTGCAAGGTAGAAGTCAAAGCTAAGCAACCCCACTCGAGGTCTCACAGGGGTGATGATTTGAGTAATTTATTTCCAAACCCTTTGCTTTCCATCCCACATAGCTCCCCAAGTCACTTCCCCTTGCTGGATCTCACTTTTCTTATCTGTGAACTCAAGAGTAGACTGAACAATCCTAAAATCCAATCAAGCTCTGAATTTCATAACTAATGCCCAAAGTTGGTAGTGGAATGCACATGCCCATTTTCCCAGGAGGGTTCTTAAGTGTTCTTTTATGAAACATGCATTTCTCTAGCACATGTAATTATACTATTAACTCTTTGAGCCTCACACTTCATTTGTAACCCATCTGGACGATTCGCATATCTGTGTTCTGAGTTCAAGGACTTCTCAGACATTTTTAAAGTTCGTGGCTTTCTGTGAACCTGCCTTATCTTAATCCTAAGCAAACTACACACTTCGGTTCCCGACACCAAGGATTTGTTTTTCTTTTTTCTCTTAGACACAGCAGCAAGGTTTATACACTCTGTGGCAGGCCTCATATCTCTTGCCTGAAGATGGAGAAAATATTTCTTGGAAATAGTAATTCCTGATTTTGAAGAGAAAAACACAGACTTTAAAATTTTTGTGGGGTCATACAAAAAGCAATTAAATTTCTAGGCTGGGTGTGGTGGCCCAGGCCTGTAATCCCAGCACTTTGGGATGCTGAGGCAGGAGGATTACTTGAACTCAAGGGATCAAGGCTGCAGTGAGCTGTGGGTGCACCATTGTGAAATCAGTCTGGGTGACGGAGTGAGACTCTGTCAAAGGAAGGGAGGGAAGAAGGAAAGGGAGGGAAGAAGGAAAGGAAGGGAAGGAGGGAGAGAGGGAGGAGAAAAGAAAATTGGCAAAGGATTGGAGTAGACATTTCTTCAGAGAAGATATTCAAATGTTCAATAAGCACATGAAATGCTGCTAACATAATTAGTCATTAGGAAAATGTAAGTCAAAACTATAATGAGATGCCCCTCATACCCAATAGGACAGCTGAAATAAAAAAGACAGACATTAACAAGTATTGATGAGGTTGTGGAGAAACTGGAATTCATTGCTGCTGAGAATGTAAATGGTGCTACTACTTTAAAAAACACTTGGGCAATTCCTCAAAAACTTCGCCATAAAGTTACTATACGCCCCACCCATTCTACTCCTCTTTCTCTATGTATATGTGTGTGTGTATATATAAGGCTATCTGAAAAGTATCCAGCCATGTAGTATGAAAAATAGAGATATACATGGCTGAGTACTTTCTGGACAGCCCTCACATAGTCAAAGGAAATGAAAACCTGTGTCTACATAAAACTGGTCCACAAATGTTCACGGCAGCGTTATTCATAACACCAGCAAGTGGAAAGAGCTCAAATGTCCGTCAACTAACAGATACAGAGTGTGGTATATTCATATCATGGAATATTATTTATCAATAAAAAGAGATGAAGTATCGATTCAGGCTACAGCATAGTCATCTTGAAAGTCACCTTGAAAACATTATGCCAAGGGAATGAATCCGTCATGAGACTGTGTGAAATGTCCAGAATAGGCAAATCCATAGAATCAGAGAATAGATCAGGGTTTTCCAGGGACTGAGAGGAGCTGGGAAGGCGGCTGACTACTTATGGACACAGGTCTCTACAGGGGGAATATTCTGGAATTAGTGGTATATTGGTACATCTCAATACACTAAAACCCACTGAATTTTACACTTTAAAATGGTGACTTATGGTTTATAAATTATATCTCAATAAAAGTGTTTAAAATAAATTGTGTGATGAAAGAAGCTTCAACAGAGAAATGGAGAGACAGTAAAATCCCAAGCTAGCCCCCATTCTTTGCACCCCAAATGCTTCCCACCCCCACTGTAGCAACAACAGTCACCCCAAGGGACTTTAAATCTGGAAGGATCCTCAAAGCTTGGACTTTCCATCGCCTCAGTCAATGATTCTTCAACTCCCTCTAATGTGTCCACTGGGGCTCATCCAACCCTATGCTTGACTGTGCTCTTTTCACTCCTCTCTAAGCATTTATTGAGCACCTACTAAGAGGTGTTCAGCTCCACGCTAAGCATTAAAAATACACTTTGCATTGTCAGCTCTTTAATGCAGCAAACACTTGAATAATAGGTAACACATTTTACTGGTTTCTATTCATTTCTGTTTATTCATATTCCTTTTAGCATGGATTCTCCTAAAGGTTTTGAGACAAATATTTGGATAAAATAGTGTATTGGGGAAGGGCAGGTAGCACTCGAGGGAAATGAAGGGACCCGAGGAAGGACAGGAAGCCAGTAAGTTGTGCCTATAGAGTCAGTATTACAGGGAGCCAGCAAAGCTTAATTGTAAGGGGAAACTCTGGGGAAAGATGTAAAACACACATCTGAAAAGTTATTCCACTTAAGGATGAAGCAGCTGGGGTATTCATATACTATGTCCGGAGTCCTTGGTCGAATGCTCTGCTGGGGATGTGTTAATTCCCTAGCACTTCTGGGCCACAGAAGCATGGACGATGCAGCCTTCTCAGTTCTTAATCAGGAGAGGAGAACTGTCAAGCACAAATGCAGATTCTGGCCATCAGTAGATGGCAGGACTCGTGGGTCAGGGGACAAGGGTGGGAGGCTGACAGCATTAGTTGCAGTACCCTTCCTCCTTCCACAGAGCACTGAAGGTGGTGTAGATGGGGTACAAGAAACAAGAAGTACATCCTAATGTCACAAATTACATAAAGATGGAGAGAAAACAGAATAAAAGGGAAACTAAGTCCTTCTGGCCAGGCAATGACTATCTTCCTAATAGACCCAGAAAATAGATGCCCTTTCTCAGCTGATCCTTTGTTAAATGTCAAAAAATACCACCACAACTACCTGTTGAGAAGCCAAAATGGAGTTGATTGCTCATCACAACAAGAGAAATCCCTCAGTGACAGAGTCTCAGTCACATCGCAGAGGAAAGAGACTTTGGGGGTCTGGTTTAAACCAGGTCTTTCTGTGCAGAAGCCTGGTTAGAACCAGGCGAGGATCACGGAACAGAAGTTAAAGATGGGTGGTCACAGAAAGGCAAGGGTTTTGAGGTAAGGATACAGAAGAGACTTGGAAAGGAAATAGTTGTTTTGTTAACTGTTGAAAAGTTGAACAGTTATGTGTTCATTTAAGTGGTCTCAAGGGGGAGATTCTTGAAACAAACAAGGAGTTCGTTCATTGCTCGTTATCTTCCTGAACACGCATTTTCTGGAACGGTAAAGCTGGAGTAATGTTGCAGTTCTCACTCTCAACATAGACTGATGACATCGCATGCTGCAATATGATTTAGTGACAGCAGTTTTCTAGGAAGTCAGCAGCACGCCGTCCGGGCTCGGAGTTCTCTGTAACTCTTGCTGAGCAGGAGCAACACCCACGCTTTTCCATCCCGGAGGAGCAGCGTTAGAGGGCCCAGTTTGAGACAGCAGGGCAGGATGGCTCGGTGGCTGTCACCTGGAGCACCCTCCCAGGCCCAAGGGAAGCAGAGAGGTTCCCTAAACAACTCTGCTAAAATGGTGACCCCGGCCCCTCTGTGCCGCCAGACTGGGCGGAATCTCTCACTAAAGCCAGGAAGAAAGTCAGGGCAAAGCTGGCCTTCCCCAGTTCCTCACCCAACCTGGCCTTTCCCTGCCCCAGTCAGTGTCCCAGTCTCTGCTGACGGCGTCCCTTGGACGCTGTGCGTGGGGGCAGCTGCAGCTTTGGGCAGGTAAGGCTCTGTTACTGTTGCCTGATAGAATCACCAGCATTGCAGGGGCTTCTCAGCCCCTCCTCTCCAGGCCACATGGTGACGACGCACATTCACTGGCTTCATGTCACCAGATTCTCACAGCACCCAGCAGGCAGGCAGGCAAGGTGAGGTTCCTCTCCCCTCCGCTCCTGACAGGAAGAAGAAACTGAGGCTTCGGGTCATGTCTGCAAAAGGAAGGAGCTAAGGTCAACACCAGCTCCTCTGACTTGGTCCAGGGCTCTTTCCAGGATAGGAAACCTCCCTACGCCCTCATCTCATCTCTAAAATAACTGTGATAAAATTATCATGTCAGGCTGCAGCCCTACCAAAATGTCTGAGCTCTAGAATCTGCTCATTGTACCTGGAATGCAGGCTCCCTTGGCCGTAATCTGCACGGCCTTGCTACTTAAACATTTTAAAATAGAGGTGACTTTTTCCTGTTATGAAAGTTTTATAATGCTCATTATAAAACATGAGTTTGGAGAGCGGATTTATGGTTTGTTGTCTCTGACAGGAAGGCCTCTGCTCTGCTCTGGAGTGACAGTGACCTTGTTGTAAATGAACGTCCAGGGGAAGGTGATGCCAAGGTCTCATTTTGCGTCTCGAGGCAAGGATGGGACCTTCTCAGTCTCCAGAAAGGCAAACAAGTCCTTTCCAGAGGTTTGAGGGAGCTGTGTCTGGGAGACTTGTTGACAGATGGTGCCTCAGCTCCCTGTTGCTGCTGTAAATTATCACGAATACAGTGGTTTAAAACAACACAACTTTCCTATCTTACGGTCCTGTGGGTTAGGTGTCCAGCATGGGTCTAGCGAGGCTAACATCAGCGTGTTAGCAAGGCCACAGCCCTTTGGAGGCTTTCAGGGAGAACTTGTTTCCTGGCCTTGCTCAGTCCTAGTGGCTGCCTGTTCCTCAGCCTGTGACCCCTTCCTCTATCTTCAGAGCCAGTAAAGGTGGCTGAGTCCTCTCTGCCTCACTCTGATTCCTCTTCTGCCTTCCCCGTCCACTGTTAAGGACTCTCGTGATGACAGCCAGCCCCCCTGGATAACACAGGCCCATGTCCTAATGTTCAGGTCAGTTAGCAGCCTTCATTTCATCTGTCCTTTTCTTTCCCCTCAGCTGTGCAACCTCATGTTCACAGCAGGGTCAGGGCTTAGGACATGGACCACTCAGGGGAGCTATTCCATGTCCCCTCTACTGCACGTGGCTTATGATATTATTGAATTCAATTTAACAAATATGCATGTGATCCTCCCAATACACCTGCCAAGATTCAAGCACGTGCCCTCAGCTTGCCTCACAGGAAGTAGGGGATGCAGGTTACGGTGAACTGTGCAAGGCAATGGCCAGGAGACTGCTGGACGTTCACCATGTCCCAAGAGCCAGATGACAGTCACTTAATCCCACTCAGGCCCCAAGCTGGGGTGACAGCAGGATGTGTGCCTTGCACTTACCCCCAAAGCTGAGGAGCTCCGAATCCCCACCCTGGCTGCCAGCCTTCTCCACCCATGTGCTCTGCTGACACCAGTGCTTACCCACCCTGCTGATAAGCATCTTCTTATCAGTACTGCAAGGACCTGCATTTGGAAGCCCTAGGTGGGTATAACCAGTTTCAGGAACTGCGGAATGCTGCTGACTCAGGGACGAGAAAGCTGGTGCAGCGCCCTGTCCTCAGGCTCCTCAGTGGTGAGGCGCGACCTTCTCTAAGGCAGGAATTTTCTGGCAAAAAGTTGCTTTTGCCTGGGTGCTACAGCCTGTGCTGGAAGGAGGCCTAGAGCCACCCCAGCCCCCACCTTCAGGGGTAGAAGATGCAGCCGCAGAGCCTAGGACCCAGAGCTCCTAACCGGCCTCCTGGGATGGGAGACGCATGTGGGGATTCCTGCAACTTTCCTGTGTTTTGCCAGACTGGCGGCAGCTCCTGGCTTAGGGTGCGCTAATAGTTGCTGTCTCACCTCCAGATGGGCAAGTGGGATTCTGCCTTCCTTCCCCCTCCCAACTAGGTCTGCTGGCCTTGAGTGCCCAGGGGTATTGAGGGAGGTGTGTGGCTTCTGATACCTTGCTGGGGCACTCTGGATTCTGGGGGAATCTCATCCTCACTGTGGGGCCTAGCAGGCTCAGTGGCTGACCCCAGGGCAGCGGCAGGTGTTTGAAAAAAATCAGAATGTTTCCCCAGCATGCTCGTGCCCCCAGCCCCATTATAGGAGCGCTGAGATGACAGCAAACCCACCTTCCGACCACCCTCAGCATGGGCTCCTGGGCAGCTGAGACATCTGTTACTGGTCCCTTTCCCCAGTCCCAGCACAGCACCCACACCCCCTCCCGCTCTTTTACACAAAAGCTCTCATTCTCTTATGCAAAACTCCAACTTCATATCTAAGTTAAATCTCACCACCTCCCTCTCCTGGGAAGATCAGACCTCAGCTAGGGACTTGGAGGAGGTTGAGTGTATAGTCTGTTTCTCATTCCTCATCTTCCCTTTCATGGAAGGGTCAGGGACCATCTAACATGAATGGCCACCCCTTTGTGCTGGGTAGATGTCTGTGTCCCCTGGCTTAGTCAGGTCTATGATACCAGAAATTTTGGCAAGTGTACTGGTCCCATCATAAATAGTGGGCAGTTTTCTTTGGGTTGCGTCTAGCTGTCTCCTATCCTGAGGCCCCCATTAGGCCGTTGTCCGTGCCTTCAGCCTCCTCTCTGGTGGGGTACTGCTCCACTTGGCTCATTGCCAAGCAGCCAGCAGACGGTAACCTCACTCCTCTCCCAGATCCTTCTGTAGGCCTCTGCCTTCCGAAATCTTTGAGTTTGGGCCTCAAAGTTCATGGGTGCCTCCAAATTCCCAGCACACAGGTCAGGCCCCCTATGAAGTTTTTCAGTTTCACCAAATTCCGCTCCACTCAGATGGCACACCCAGTCTTAGAGCACATCCAAATTCCATACAGCTTTGGGGAGAAAGGAAGCTCTCCCCGTGAAGGCCACACTGACTCAAACAGGCCCCTTTTCTCTTCCCTTTGCTAGCACTCTGCTTATGACCCTGAGGGGAGCCAGCAGGGCCAGTTCCCAAGCCCCTTGGAAACCCATGAGCCAGTGATCTGGCCTTCTTTGAAATGAGGTGTGTCCAATACTCCTGTCAACTGTGGCCTGGCCTCCCCCTCCCATTCAGTTTTCTACTTCAGTTGCTTTTCAAAGATCCCAACTTCTGGTAATGACTTTTCTTAAAATCTTCTTGTTAGTTTTAACAACCACCCTAACTAGTAAGATGGAGGATTTGAAATAATGTTTTCTGTAAGCAAGGTCCAAAAAGCAGGATCCAGGCAGATTTATAAAGATGGAAGAAAGTGAGTGACAGAACAAAGCTGGGGGTTTTAAAGAATAATTTATTTTGCTTTTTTTTTTTATTGGAAGTCCTCTTTGTCTCCTGTGACCCAGGTGATGTGTCTAATCGAGGCTGAAGTTGGAATCACTACTTGCCATGGGTACCCAGGACTGAGCTCTTGGCTTGGCCCACTATGCTGAGTCTCTCTGAAATGGTTCTCTCCCAGAAGGTTCCAGCACCCCTTAAAAAGAAAACCCATCAGGCAGCCCAACTAGCTCGTCAATGAGACCAAACCCCAGCAGATATGATAGCCACGATGAGTGTTGGCCTCCTGATCTGATAACAGAGCTTAGCATGTAACTTTGATGTCTTTCTTCTTAGACAAGGTCTTTGGAGAAGGGCCATTTCTTCACACC
>CAUYQV010097977.1:0-47967 GCA_963574575.1 Galagoides demidoff | reverse complement strand
GTACTTATATAACAAAAGTCTTCCAGTGGTGGTTACTTCTGTGGAGGGAAAGAGAACAGTTAAATACAAACAGGAAAGTTCTCCTTGACTTAGCTAAAGTTCTTTCCCATTTCAACTCTGAAGAGGAAGCCAACCTGGTTTCGCTCCCACTCGGTTTATTAGGTAAGAATGTTCATACTTTGAAAAGTATTAGAAATTGTTTCAGCCATTCTTGCCATCCCCTTGTCCATGTCTTCCCAAGAAAGAGCAGTTTAAGTTGTGGGAATGAATGTTTCCTTCCCCATCCCTGTCCTCTACGTTTTCTGAACAACCTTCACACATAGTCTGCACGTCTGCGTGGAAATCTTCAGAGGCAATTGTGTCTGTGAGTGATGGGGCGAGTCTGCACCTGTGGGTAGAGAAATAATAGGAAACTTGGTTACTAGTCTATTTCAGCTATGCTAACATGCCTTATAACTTGGTCTCCATCTGTCTATCTCTTGAATTATTTACTCAGTTTTTCAGAACCAGGAAGCAGAAGAGAATGTCGCTGTCAGTTTTCTAAAATACAAATGGCTCCAATATAGATGCTCAAGAGGACAGGATTTGGCATTCTAGGATATATTTATTATATCCAAAGGGGGTCAAAATTTTAATACTAAACATAATGTGTTTGTAATTTAGTTGTCAACAGATAAAATACTCTTAATACAGTAAGAAAAATGATAACACATGCTAAATGCTACATTAGCTGTTTGTATTACCATGTGTTGTAAAAATCCTATAGAAATGTTATTGTTATCGTCATTGGGCAATTGAGACAACTGAATTTAAGCAACTTTAAATGAATGTCACGGAAGTTTAACATGGCAGTGTCATGATGTGGGCCCAGATGGCTTCTCCAGCAAATAAGTCTAAGAATTAACTTTGTTCTGAGTGAGTGAGTGAGTGGACAGCATCCTTTGGAAGATCATTGGTGTTATGAAACAAAGACAACCTGGATTTTCTCGTGGAATCACCAACACAACTCTTTAAAAGTCAATGGAAAGCAATTAACTTCTCTTCCTTTTATGCGTGCTAACCACACTTATGATTGCTTAAAAGCTCTTTCACATAGGCAGTGCCTGTGGCTCAAAGGGGTAGGGTGCCAGCCCCATATGCTAGAGGTGGTGGGTTCAAACCCAGCCCCAGCCAAAAAAATGAAAAAGAAAGCTCTTTCACAGAATAGCACACACCAGGCAAATAATTTCATGACAGCATAAAATTAAGATTGCATATTTTACTCTCCTTATTTACTGGAAAGTTATATAACATTCAGAAATAATGTGGGTTTTTATTATGGTTTTTGGACATTTTTGCAAGGGAGGTGAGATGTAATAAAATGGTCTCACTTTAATACATCAAAAAGTGTTGAAAGTAAAGTGTGAAAAAAATATTCCCCACAAAAAAATACAAAAAAAAATGATTCAAAACGTTCCTGGGAGACTGGCCACTAGATTGGAGGGTGTATGTGAGGGATGTCTTGAGAATCCACTGCATCGGGCCCTTTGCATTTTTCTTGAAGTGCTAAAAACTTGATTGCATGTATTCATGCTTTTGTATGTGCAAAAGTTAGGTGTAAGTGCTAGAATTTTTTGGGAGATATCTGTGAGTTCAGAATGGACAGAAATGTCAACCATAAGCAATGATAGCTTTGGAAGATTTACCGTTAGTATCTTAGTTCTTTAGTATGCCTCTAGTATCACCATAAACCTCTCTGCCTCACATACCAGATACAATGGAACCTGGTACTCTTCCCTCCTCTTCAAAGCTTGTTTCAGAGCAGCTGAGTTCCAAAGCCCAGGGAAGCCCTTTATGTGAACTATAATGTAAAAGTCTTCCCTGGGATTGTACCACCTGGTGGCCCTTCCCTGGCCCCCTCTTTACCTTTCCCAGCCTCTTCTGCAGTCCACTGGCTTTTTGCACATCAGGCAGCCACATTGCCCTATTTTTCTTCCTCAAACACACCATCCTGGAGTGGCCTGGACCCTCCACACTTGCTGCTACCTCTCTCACACCTTCAGCACATATTCTCAAAGTGCTTTCAACACGCTCTGCTCTGTACCAGGCACTAGAGCTGTAATAAAACACTGATGATGTGGAGAAGACTAATTATTCATTATTACCTGTATGATAAAATTTGCCATGATAATAGGCAAATGAAATAGCCCAAGTCCAAACACATTCCAAGTCCAAATAAAATCAAGCACAAAGCATACTATAAAAGGAGATACTGTGTGTCTTATCATATTACATTTTTGTCAATGTTCCTTGAGAAGAAAGACAACCTGAAGAAAGAGTGTGTATGGTAACTCAGGACTTCAAGTTTTCAATAAATGAAGTCCAACTTAAACTGGTTTAGCAGAAAAGAGGATGGAGGGCACAAAACGTTCACATAATGGAGAAATCCAGAGTGTGTATCTGTCACCCTGAGACGTCCAGGAGCTCAAACATTATATTTTGGCGTTTTCCCCAATGGGAGAGCTTTCCTTTGAGTGTTAGTGTTATTCATGCCTGCGTCAGGCAAGCTTTTGTTTTCTTAAAGGACAAGATCTGTATCCTTAGGGGAAAGGAGAGAAAGCCTGTATCTCTTCCATGCTTTGAATGCACAGAGGATAGACTGGCTCCGTTTGGCTCAATCACTATGTAGGACAGCTGGATGTCATGTCACCAGGCGTGGGTCACACGGGCACATCTTGGACCAGGAGAGGCTCAAAGCGCTGTGACTGATAATTCCTTCAGTGTAACATGAGTAGGAAGATGAGCTGCCTCCCTACAAAAGTGCTGTTCTTATCAAAAGAAGGTTAATGGAAAAGTGCCTTCGACAGTCAAAACTATAGTTACCAGTCTTATGATGACCCTCAAATTGTAATCTAAGGATTTGGGTGTTAGTCATTCTAGGCAACACAAGTGAGAAAATGTAAGAAGGAGGAGAGAGAAGGGCCAGTGAAAAATAAATTATGGGCAAGTTCCTTCTGTGAGTAACAGGAACCACACTTAGAATCCTCCAGAAACCAGATGGAATATATCTCAGAATTAACCACAAGGAAAGTGTATTTACTGTCTCCTATTCTCCACTGGTTTTTGGCTGTCCTCTGGGCTGTTATCTTTTTCTTCTCCTACTAGAAAGGAGAAGAAAGTTCTCAGGCATTGAGATCAAGTGTTGGCACTAGTGGTGGGCATCTGTCACCTGCTGGGAATTGCAGCTACATTTGGATAAAGGAATGTACAGGGAGGTAGGTATGAGCAGTGTCTAATACAGCACTTATAAAACACTGCAATCCAGAAACTATCACCTGAAATAGGGGGGGAATGTGCCAAAAAGAAAAAAAAAATCTAATAATATGCAGGAAAAAGAAAACTGGAGCCTTCAATATCTTTATTTGATGTCCTCATCTATCCACTGTTTGTCTAATAGGTAAGAAATACACTAGCAACCACTAGCATTTAGTCTGCAAAGTAATGCTGGTGCCCTCACTCAATCAGCTACGGTGAGCAAGATCTGTTAAGGGAACAAGGGTTTCACCCCTTGACAAGGCGCCTGGCTGGTTCATCTCCTGTCTGGGCATTTCATATTACTGCAGCTTACCTGTGCTCAGGTAAGTAAGTTTACAGATAGTATTATTACTAACTTGACATTCGAATAATTGACAAGTAGCTTATACAGTGTGCCTCAAAAAGCAGCAAATGAAATATAAGTATCGTAACACACCAGGAGAACAAGAAAGTGTGGAGGTAGGGTCAGAGAATATATGCTAAAATGTAGATATGGAAAGCATATTATATAATATACAATTAATTTCAATACCATAAAATTTATGTGAATTTCAAGTGAGGTCAGATTTGGAAATTTTTGTGTGTGATTGAGAAAAAAAATGCACATTACACTTTCGTTCATTGCAGTATCTGTTTGTACAAATGGAGTCAAAATTGAAATCCATGCTGATCATGTTAGTTTTACTCCTCCAAGTTTGTGTAATTCATTGAGATTTAAAATTTCCAATTTTGATTATGGTTTTATTTCTGTGTGTAGTTTTAGTAATTTTTCTTTATGTATTTTGATGCCATGTTATTAGGTTCATATGAATTTGGAAATATTACCCTCTTGCTGAATTAACATTTTTACGATTAAGAAACAATCCTATTGTTCCTGGCAAGGATTTTGCCTTAAAGTAGATTTGTCTGATTTTAACATTTCTGCACCACATTATTTCAGTTAGTGTTTGCAATGTATTACTTTTTCTTTTAATTTTTTTGAATCCTAAAATTTAAGGTATTTGCTTTCAGTTTTTAATCTCTTATGATGACATTTTAAATTCCTACATTTATTTCATTTCCATAAATGTAATTTATAATATCTGGAGGTATAAATCCATCCAATTACTATATCCTTCATTTTTGTCCAACTGTTGAATTTTCCTTCTCCTCTTCCTTTTTTTTTTTGTTTTTTTTGCCTCCTTTTGGACTGATTAAATCACTTCTCTGAATTTAGAAATTATGCATTATTTAATGCTTACCTGAAAAATAAAACATGCCTTTTTGATTTATCAATGTCTAATATTAACTGGTTCTTTAACTCTCCTTCTAAAGAAAGCAAGAATCTTAGAAAATGTTTACATTAACTACCAAGTAGTATGCTATTGCTTTATGTAATTCTATTCTACATAATCTCTTAAACATCATAAGACATTATTGAGATTTCATGTAATAATGTACATTTAAATATATATATAGATAGATAGATCTTTTCTTTTCTTTTCAATTGTTACCTTGTCTCCAAACTTCATTCTCAGATCATTTCCATTCTCCTTAATGGATAAAGTTCCTAACCTCTTTTAGGCTAAATCTGGGAGTGACAGATTTTTGCTTTATCTGAAAATGTCTTAATTTAATCTTTCTAAAATGTGAATTTTAGATTGACTCTTATTTTCTTTCAACCTACAAAAGAATATTCATTGTTTCCGTTCAGCCTACCAAATGCATTTTTATAGGTAATCTGGTTTTTATTTTGGTTGCCTTTAAAATTTTGGCTTTGTCTTTGTTTCTTTTCAGTTTCCCTAGTCTGGGCCTACTTGTGAAATTATTTTTACTTTTCTTGTGGGATTTTCTGGACTCTTTGAATGTAGAATTTATGACTTTCAACTGTTTTTGAAAACATCTACTCATTGTTTCTTCAAATATTTTTTTCTGATTCATTTTCACTCCTTTCTTCTGGCCCTCTAGGTATAAATAAAAACCCTTCTCACTGTAGCCCATGGGTCTCTCATCCGGTCTTCTAAATTTTCTGTCTCCTTCTCTTGCCATGTCTAGAATAAGTAGTAGAGTAAACTGGAAAGAAAAGAACAGGCTCTTCAGGTGTGTCTCATCTCTTACTCTTCCTTCAAGATCTGAACTGTGGTCACCATTGTTTCCAGTTCTAATTTTTTTCAATCTATTTTTCTATTGTCTGTAGCAGGAGGGTTAATCAGCATATCAGAGATCTCCAGAAAAACAGAATAAGCACAAGATATATGTTCATATTTAGCACCACTACACATTAAGAGATTTATTTCAAGGAATTATCTGACATGGTTGTGGGGAAAGTGGCAAGTCAAAAACCTATGAAAATCTCTCAGGCAAAAACTGCGGTCTTGAGAAAGAATTTCTTTTCCTCAAGGCCTTTCAACTGATTGGATGAGGCTCACCACAGCATCAAGGATAATGTACTTAACAATCAACTAATTATAGATACTATCCACACCTGCAAAATACCTCTAACACCTAGATTAATGGGTGATTAAAAACTGGACAAGGTCAGTGCCTGTAGCTCAAGCAGCTAGGGCACCAGCCACATATACCAGATCTGGAGGGTTCGAATCCAGCCTGGAATTGCCAAACAACAATGACAACTATAACCAAAAAGTAGCTGGGTGTTGTAGCAGGAGCTTGTAGTCCCAGCCACTTGGGAGACTGAGGCAAGATGATCGCTTAAGCCCAAGAGTTTGAGGTTGCTGTGAGCTGTGATGCCACAGCACTCTACCCAAAGCAACAACTTGAGACTCTGTCTCAAAAAAATAAAATAAAAACTGGACAGCATAGCCTAGCCAAGGTGACACATAAAACTAGCCATCACAGTCTGCATTGCCTGGTTTGCTGTTACTAAAAGCAAAAATCTACCAAATTTCTAAGAAACAACTTTGCTACATAACCGTGGAAAGTTAGCTTCCAGATCACCATGCGACTAAGCCCTCTGATTGATATGCTTCTCAACAGACAATCCCACTCTCCATTTTGAAGCCACACTGGGGGCAGCATACCACGGGTTTAAGGAACGCTGACTTTTTCCTGGATCTAGGAATGGAAGAGGTGCATTATGGCAAAATTCATAAGCTCTGTTCCTCCCTTGCAAGAGCTCCTTTCAATGCCTTGGTGGGAACTAGCCTTGACCTCGTGTAGCCAAATATTTCTGCAAAATTGGCAGGAGTTATTTTAATTGCAATGGTTTAAGACATCCATCTTACCAAAATTAAAATGAGGAAAATATTGTAGAATTGTTCCAGGAACTTAATTATGAAGGAACGCGCTACTATCCTCATTATTATGTTATTCTACTGGATTTTGTGATGTTTGTGGTAAAGCACATTGTCAGCATTTGAAAATGTGTAACTTTTCTTTCTTCACGCTGAACTAATATTTACTTTATACCTTATTTTGGATATGTAATTTCATATGATTTTTTTCCTAAAAAGCCCTCACATCATGAAAATAGTATATAGACTTTGGGTTCCACAAAACCTAAATAGGCACCTGGCAGTAATTTTTTTGGGAGTAATTGGAAGCCCTTTTGAAGAAATGAATCAGGAAATTGTATTACCATTGTTTCCAAGGAAGGAGAAAGTTGTCTCTCTCTAAATCAGTATCTTTCAGAATGTGTAATAATGAGTCACAGGAATAAATACATTCCACATCACTCTCCCGTGAACACATTATTTATATATAATAAAAGTTTCAAAAAGCTTGTTTATCTTTCAGAATATGTGATTCTGATATTTTCTGCTTCTATTTAATTTTATTCTTTTTTTTCTTATGTTAGTTTATATAAATGATGGTTGTGGTGGACTGTGCTATTTCTATGATCTGCTAATAGGTTCTCACTACATTATAAAAAGCCTCGCTGTGTAGTCAGGGTTAAAATGTGATGCCTGGATCTGCCACAGCCACTTTGTTGTCATATTTGGAACTAGCCAAAGGAAAGTAGAGCAGAGAGGATTACAGGGAATTGCTGTGAAAGGCATCATTGATTCATACCTGAAACTTGAAAAGCTCTGGAATTTTCAGTTGCTTGTGACAAAAATCTTTTTCTAATTGTTAAAATACAAGCAGTTAGGTGGGTGTTTACTGAATATTTATTGAATGTTTATTGACTGCTAAGTAGTGAGACTCAAAGCTACTTTGAATTTATGTTTTGTTTTTCTCCTGGAAACTAAAAATATCCTAGATTTTCCACATCCAGTAAAGTCTGTTAGGTATTCACGTACATATACATTTGAAAATGTTAAATATACCATGATAAAATACAGTCATGTTTATTTTGTTTTGCAGTAATTTAGTTTTATCTCAAAATTACGCCAGAATCCAGCTTAATGTTTCATCTTAGAAATCAAATATCACAAATAAATTCTCTGTATGTATTTCTATCTGTAATAAAATTGTGGATTTGTCAAGTCTCAGTAGTAGATTTTAAATAATCACCCTTAGCAAAATTTAAAAAGAAAGAGGCAATTATGTTAAAGCATGTTTCTGTGACTTATGACCAGAAAAGCACATCTGAGTATAGGTTCCAGGAAGATAGAAACTAAAAAGGAATTGAGGGAAACAGCAGTCAGGAAATATACTGAAGGATGGTTAATTACCTCTCATCTCAAAAAATGTCCAAATATATATGGCTTCAGCATAAAGAAATCTGTTTGTACTTTAAGTTTCAAAATGTATAAAAGAAAATTCTTTGTATATAATATTTAACTATTCTAAACACAGGTGTATTCCCTGAGACAAGACTTAATGGCTGTCTGATGAAATTGTGATGACACAGAATTGACACTCCAGTAGCATTAATTGAGTGAAAGTGAAGCTGGACTGAGGTTAGGACAATAGTCACGGTAAATAAAAATGTGTAACAGCTGCTTCATAGGAAAATTCAGAAGCACCTGACTGCCTTTGAGCAAATATTTAAAATCTCAAGTATTTTTTTAACATTTGGGCAAATGTTTATCATTCGAGAATAGGCACCAAGATAATCAGTCATGGTTTCAAGCACTCCTCCCATCCTCTCCAAATCAACATGTCTCTAAAACTATTGTATTTGCACATCCAAAGTACATCGTACTAATTATCTTATTGGGAAATAAAACATTCATTCATCCATCCCTAGTTTATGTTTTTAAAATGATGATCACTGCTTAAATGTTGAGAACGAGACTTTCAACCTCTCACAGAAACATAGAGGAATATATTTTAGATCTTAGATAGAGAGATACGTTTTACACAGGAGTAAAACAAAGTATTAAAAGGAAAATACCAGTAAATTGTTTCTATCAAAATTGACTGTTGTTCATCAAAAGATGCCTCAGTGAAAATAAAGATGCAATTTATACACTTAGACATGCAACAAATTCTCTAAGGATGTATAATGAATTCTAAAAGAATTTTGAAAGAATAGATGATATGATAGGAAAAGAAAAAAAGATGGACAAGAAAACAGTTTCATACACAGACACACATGCGCGCACACACACATATGCACACATGCAGACACATGCACACACACAAAACCTTTGGGCTAAGAAAAAAATGAAAAGAGATTTCATACCATTAGGGAAAAAGGACATCACAATTTCAGCGACAGGATATCAGTTCATGAAATGCAAGTATATACCATTCAACTGGCAAGTAAATGTAAGTCTGATAAAACTAAGATTGAATGGAATTTTGAAACAGAGACTCTATTATGCATTGCAGTTTGGAGTGGTAATTGGTGCAGGCATTTTGGAAAACAGTATGGCATCACCTTCTAAAGTTGAACATTCAAATACCTGAGGCCCAACAATTTCACTCCTAGGAATATCCAAAGAAACTTGCCCAAGAACAACAGGAGTCAATAGAAAAATACCAGACTTCCTTTGCACACATCCAGATGAAAGCCTCCATCACCCACAGCTGAAGACCACCCTGGGCTGGGGCCAGGAGGGAGCAGAGGCAATGGGGTCCACTGAGGGAGGACATGGGGGTGGTCTACCCAGGCACACACATACATATGTAATCTCCAGTAGTGGGATTGCTGGAGCATGTGCTTATTCTATTTTTAATGTTTTGAGAAACCTCCACCCTGTATAATTACATTCCCTCAAGCAGTGTGCAAGGGTTCCCTTTTCTCCACATTTTTTGCCAAAACTTATCTTTGTCTTTTTGATAATACCCATTCTAGTAGCTGTGAAGTGACATCTCTCAGTAATTTTAATTTGCATTTTCCTGATGATTAGTGAGACTGAGCATTTTTTATATGCCTGTTGACTATTTGTATGTTTTCTTTTGAGAAATACTTATGTGGGTCCTTTGCCCATTTTAAAAATAAAGTTGTTTTCTTCCTATAGCATTAAGTTCCTTATATAGTGTGGATATTAGTCCCTTTTCAGATACATAGTTTGCAAATATTTTCCCACATTCTGTAGGCTGTGTCGTCACTCTGTTGATTCTTTGCTGTGCAGAAGCATTTTAGTTTAATGTAATCACATTTATTTTGGTTTTGCTGCCTGTGCTCTTGAGTTCATAACCAAAAAGTATTGCCTAGACTAATGTTATGGTGATTCATTTAATTGTCCAATGTAGTATGGGAAAATCACGCATAAATATACATACACATGTATGTGTGTGTGTGTATCTGTGTGTCCAAAGGAATTGAAATGAATGTGTCAGAGAGACACTGCCCTCCCGGGTTTATCACAGCACTATTTACAGTAGCCAAGATAGGAAATCAACCCAGTGGAAGGATGGATAAAGAAAATGTGGCATCTAAACAAGGGAATACTTATTTTAAAATAAACTTAAAATAGAAGTTCTGATTCTGCCATTTGGAACAAAATGAATGGACCCTGGAGGACATTGAAGTAAGTGAAATAAGCCAGGCACGGGAAGGCAGTGATCACGTGAACTCACTCATATGTGGAATCTGGAAAAGGTGATCTCCTAGAAGTAGAGAGTAGAACGGTGACCACAAGGGACTAGGGCAGCCAGGGTAGGGGGCCAGGGGCTTGGGAAGATGTTGGCCAAAGGATACAAATTTCAGTTAGAAAGAAGAGACCAATTCCGGAAACCTATCATACAACACAGCCACTCTAGTCAAGAATATATTGCATTCATAAGAAATGCTAAGAAAGTGGGTGTGAAGTGGTGTCACCACAAAATAACTACGTGAGGTAACGTGCATGTTAATTAGCTATATTTAGTTATCCCAGAATTATATGTATTTCCAAACGATGTGTTTTACATGGTAAATACATACAATTTTATCTTTCAATATAAACAAAGATATCAATAGAGCCTGTCACAGAGCTTCAGAACACAAGAAAATTAAATATATCTCAGGTAGATAATTAGAAAGAAAAATCTTCAAGCGTAATGATCAATTTTCAAGTAAACTTTCCTTGTAAATACTACCTCAGAGGCATCTACAGAGCACATCATGGTCTGGTCTTTAAATACAGCACAGTGCTTCTGCTATTTTTAGCTTCCCAATTCGCTTTCCACTTGCTCGGTCCACAGCTTGACATATCTTTGGAAACGATTCCTTGGAGGGCTTAGTGTGTTTTATAAGGGAGCCAAAGAGGCCTTTTATTTTCACGCTCCCCGTGTGAATGTCCCACACCTAGCTGCAGAGTCAGTGACAGCCCCTCTGCGTGCCGCGCTGGGGACGTTCATGAGAGTCGAGGTTTTCCTGGTTTGCTTTTTCATCACCATTCAGCTGCGCATGTTTTCAAAAGCAGAAATATTTTATTTTCACACAAAGGGCAGGACGCACAGAACTTTCATGTTGCTTTCTTAAGTGACAAACACCGCTATTATAGAAACACTCTTTGTGCCTGGCTGACTTCCTTCGGTTTGCGGGGATTTTTCTCTGTGAGTCATCTAATCTGACTCGCCGCCATTACTTTCCTTTGACACCTCTTGTAAAGGGCTCTAATTCCCACATTCACAGGAGAATAATTTGCACAACAACTTCCTAATGGCAGGTCAGCAGTTACATCCTAAACCTCCTGCCTACAGGTATACTTTCTTTTATGTTTGACAGAACTATCCCAATTACCTGTGGCTTCCCTTTTCTAAAATTGTCAGTAATATGTGTCTCCAAATAGAGAAAGGGATAAAAACGACAAAGCTCAGCTTCCTTTGAGCAAATTATTCAGATGAAAGGGCTGCTGTGCGGCTGAGAAGGAGAAAGTGAGAAATGAAAAAGGCTGAGGAGGAAAAGCAAGAGGTTGGAGGAGGGTTTTCTTGCCTGCAGAAACAGAAATAGAACAGAATGGTGCCCTGCCCTTGCTCTAGGTTGTCTCGATCCATCTGTACCTGTGAGCTCTGTGGGTAGGATACTCTGTCGCTAGGGAGCATGAAAGGGAAGTGACAGCAGGATTGAGTCATGCTGGCCACACTGAGTCAAGTATACGTGGTCCCTAGAACCTGCCTTCAAGAATGAACGTCTAAGGAAGTAGAGTGGGAACATTTAAAGATTAAAAGTCTGGTTTCAACGTTCAGTTTGAGATGTGGCTTGACAGGTATATACTAGGGGTGGGGAACTTCCCACATTGATTTAGCTGTAATCCAATAGGAATGCATTCGAGAAACGTCAGTTAGATCATCCTTTAAAATGTATATTACTTTGTAAAATGCCATCCGCTATGTTCTTAATAATTTCAAAACCCAAACATGACTTGTTCGTTTTAAAGTTAACTAACCTTTCGATGACCTTGTTGTATCTGCGTTTTGTTAGGAAGCATTTAAATTATTTGGTTTGCAACATGGAGGTCACAGTTGATCTCTAGGTGGGTCTCAGTCATTTGTGACCTTAAAGGCATCTGGATTGGGGTTCAGCAGGACAATGTAGATTTGCAGTAATAAGTGGTTGAAAAGCAAGAAAGCATTTAGGGGGCATATCACCAAAGGCATGTGTATTCTATTACATTTCTCTATATCTCAATTGGATATGTCTTAGTATCATACAATGACTTTAAAATGTCATCTAAAAGCTCAATCAACCCCATCTGTAGTTCTCTGGCTACTGATATCAAGTAGGTAAGGCTGAAATGCTAATTTGAGTGTGATGTTAAGATTCTCAAAGCCGGCTCGGCGCCTGTGGCTCAAGCGGCTAAGGCACCAGCCACTACACCTAAGGTGGTGGGTTCGAATCCCCAGCCTGGGCCTGCCAAACAACAATGATGGCTGCAACCAAAAAATGGCCAGGTGTTGTGGCGGGCGCCTGTGGTCCCAGCTACTTGGAAGGCTGAGACAGGAGACTCGCTTGAGCCCAGGAGTTGGAGGTTGCTATGAGCTGTGATGCCATAGCACTCTACCCGGGGGGATAGCTTGAGGCTCTGTCTCCAAAAAAAAAAGATTCTCAAAGCCAGGAAAGGTTTCATTGTATTCTTCAATTAATAGGTCTGTATGTAACAGCTGTGTATTCTTCATTTGGTCCACAATGTGGCATTCTGCTCATCAATGACCTTTGCTAATTGGGAAAAATGTTCATCTGAAATTTCCTTTTGAACAAATGTTTTGAAAAGATAGCTTCTTTCAGAATGCTTGGATTTTTTTGTCCCATGTCATATATAGACTTAGCTTTACCTTGCAAAGAAATAGTCAAGTCATGGTTTGATTTGACATATCACACAGAAATGCTGCATCCCTATAGAAATAATCTTTCAATAATTCACATTACAAAGAAACAAAAGCATCTGGATCTATTAATACATTGTTATAAACCCTTCATGTTTTCCTGTCATGAAAAGTACACCATCTGTACATATGCACTAAATTTAGAAAATTCAGTCCAACTTCACAACATTAATACAAATAAAAGGATTTGTTCTATAAAATTTAAATTCTATCACAAGGCACTTAAAAACTTAGAAGGCCACAAGTCCCCCACCCCCTGGTGTATATATTTGTCAAAATTCATTGAATTGTACCCATTAAAGGAGTGAATTTTATTATTTGTATGTTGACCCTAATATACTTAATTTCAAAGATTAAAAAAAACTTTTAGCTATACGTGACAAATCTTACGGACTATACTTGTGACATATTATTTTATAAATTTTTATTATGACATTCTTTTACCTTTAAAATAAAAAAGTTATTTAAAATAATTATGCCTTGATGTGATCTCTATAGGTAATACAATTGTCTCTTCTGGTGACTAAAAATATTACCTGGAGGCACCTTTTGCTCAGTGGATAGGGCGCCAGCCCCATATACCGACAGTGGCTGATTCCAACCCGGCTCAGCCAAGCTGCAACAAAAAAAATAGCCGGGCGTTGTGGCGAGCACCTGTAGTCCCAGCTACTTGTGAGGCTGAGGCAAGAGAATCGCCTAAGCCCAGGAGTTGGAGGTTGCTGTGAGCTGTGATGCCACAGCACTCCACTGAGGGTGATGAAAATTAAAAAAGTATTATCAATAAGAACTTTTTTAAACAAAAAGAAAAACTAAAGATTTGCTTCAGTTCTAGCATTCATACATTTATAAATGTTTTTTCTCAATTACAAAATGGGAATTATATCTGCTTTACTAAGACCACAGGGTGGTTGTAAACATTAGAAGAAATAATATATGTAAAACAACTTTATAAAGGGACTCACAAATGGCTATCTTTAAATGTACAACCCATTTAATAATCTATAGATTTAATAGACTATGATGCTTTTCTTATCACATTGAAGCCTCTAGCAACTATCATAGTATGGTGAGTACATACTAGGTGTTCAATAAATATTTGTTGACGAAATAAGGATGTATTAATGGAACACAACAATTGCCAGGAAATATGGTAGGAACAAAGTCAATATATATATATGTGTATTAATTGAATCAAGATCTACTTGAGGAAATAACACAAAACAACACACACGTACACATACGTAATGAGGTCATTTGTCCCCCAAAGGGAATATCAGTTCAATAAGAAAAGAACTGGTGTGAAAAAATTTAAACCTTCCTTGGTCCTTGGGCAGAAACAAATCTTTAGTAAGGAAATAGGAACGACGAGGATTCAGTTGCCCAAAATGTAAACTGATTATAGGACCAGACAGGATCATCCATCCAACACTAATCTCATCAACACTAGTTATAAATACAAATGTCTCTCTCTCCACCATCCTTGTAAAGCCTTAATAACTATATGCGACCCCAAGGTGTCTTCTTGTCTCACATAAATATTATCACTTCCCTTCACAGTGAACACCCCCAGAGAAAGGACCTGTGCAAATCCAAGCAATGCCTCTTCCTTATTCAAGTCGTCTGAATGTTGAGGACTCTGAGGATTCAGAGCCGAGGGACTGCACTCCATAACTGAAGTTTTTGCCTCCCTCCATGTCCAGTGCATTGAGGACACTGAATTTGGAGAATGGCTTTTGTGATGCTGCCAGTTGGGTTTCTGACAAGGGACTTAAGTAGGTCCTGAAGCCACAGAGGAGTGCTCCCATTCACAGTGACAAAATTCCAGGAGTCCGTGAGCTCCTGTACTCAATGATTTTGCATAAACTTTTCACAGACTTGCAAAAGTATCACAATCACTTTAAATCACTTTTTATGCCCTACATTTGGTACAGCCAATTACTAGACCTGGCCAGCTTTGCCCCCTGGGAATTACAGTGTTGCAATGACTTTTTAAATATTTTATGAGTTGCTCCATCTTTCCGACCTCTACAAAATTAATCTCTTTCTCATTAGAGACAATCTACCTGATTCCTCTGTCCCTTTGTGACAGAATACAATTTAAAGGAATTCCTTAGTTACATCTGCTTTTAAAAACATACATATAGACACCTATGGTCCATCTTATAAGGGTATATGTGAATCTTTCTAAATGTAGAATATAAATATCTTAACACAATAACTAAGAAAATGACGTGAAGGCTGTGTTATCCAGTTTGATGAAAATATTCAAATTGTATATAAAAACAGCACACTGTACCCCATGAGAGTATTAATGTACACAGCTATGATTTAATAAAAAAAAATGCAAGGTGAAAAAAAAAACAGTTTATATATATATATATATAATCATATTTTAAAGTTTGCATTATATCAATCAAAAGCTGCTTCTATAAACCAGTGGGAATATGTATTTGGTTCTTCTTTATTCTTTCTGCATAAACGAAGAAGCATTCCTGTTATCAAGACTAGATCCTGCAGCCATGTCCATGCTCAGCTGGGATGGGAGCAGAGCCGCCTATGTGTAGGATAAGCCTTCTCCTGCTGGTCTCTCCACAATTGAGTGCAAGGTGGAAAGCTTCATCACCATTGGCCCAATAAACTACCCTCAATGCTAAAAGCCATTCTGTAGTGTTCAGCAGGGTGTTTCTTAGCACCCTATTCACATCACCACAAATCTTAGAAATACCTCAGACAGCAAATGGAAATCTGAAACTGTGTTCAGGGTGAGGGCGTGCTCTGTAGCTTAGAATCCACCTGCCTTGTGGACATCACCTGTGACTTCCTGCTGTTCTTTAGCTATAAAAGTCAGCGATGCCCTGGTGATTATTTCTTTACTGCAAAACAACCTAAATATGAGATTTGACAAGTTGTTCTCTGAAGAAAAACTGGGTGGTGAATTAGGGAATGAAAGTAGTTTCCGAACATGCTGAGTTGGTCAATATGGGCCTTCGTCATTCCAATCAGAACACTGGGCTTTGGTTCTCCCATGGGTGAGTCTGCACATCTTCAGTAAACATAAAAGCCGTAGTTAAAATGCTGCCCAGCCAATGCTTGAGCTAACAAGAGGTTCTGCTTGAGCAAATAAGAGCAACTTCTCCAGACCTCTATTCCCAGGTAACTCAGCTCTTCACGGAGATTAACTTCTGCATTTTGTAAAGAATTCTCGCGTGATTCGTCAGAGGGTGTTTTAAAGTGTGCAGGTGGTGATTCACAAGCCCTGTTCACCTAAGGTCTACCGTCCACTCCCTCTCCCACCCCCAACAAAAGGCCTGCTGACAACAATTAACCATTACTGGCCGTGAGATATTCTCCTGGGAGCAAATTTGATTTGGTTAAGTGTTCAAGATAGCTGAAAGTTTCACAAATGAAATGCTTTTTACAAATGAGGCTGGAAATCTTTCAATGACAGAATTTTTGGAAAGATTTCTTGCACTTTCATATTTGGCTGAATTAGGAGAATGAGCAAAGGCAGCTCTCAAGCTCTTACATCGTATATAAGCTTTAATACTTTCCCCCCCCCATGGAGTCCAAGTTTGGTGAGAATTTACTATATGAATCTCAGAGGAGGTAAGAGATTCATTTACCTTGACTGGCTGAGAATAATGTTTTCACTCAGGATTCCAGTCTGAAGACTTAAACTGTTTTATAGATTTCCTTTGCATAGGAAACTTTTTATAGGAAGATGAGGGTAGTGACCACCATCCTAATTTTGGCAGAGGGAAGGAGGGAAGCTTGAGCATAAGTATTGTGCTGAGTGTTCCCTGAGACTCCAGTTGTCTCCATGCCTCCTCCTAGTGCATTCTCCTTGTGCTGGGCAGTCCAAGGTAATTTCAGCCTAATTCCATTTCACGTAAATACATAAAATTTCTTAGATCATCCTCCTGTCTTTGACCACTTTGCATACGTTGTGTGGTCATGGAAGTAGCATTAGATTTAAAGAAAGAAGATTTATTGTCCTATCCCCAATAATTTACCAGATGTACAATTGACTCAATTGCTCAAATATTCAGTTTTCTCATTTATTCTTTTGTCCATCCACTTCGTAAACAAACATCATTGAGCATTTACCCTGGGCCAACTCCAGTGTTAGTACTCACACAAAAAAGGTGACCTTAAACACTATGATAGCTGTCTCCAAGACATCACCGTCACTTTCTCACTTCCTCGTGTGCTCAATCCTTTTCTCCACTGCAAGGTGGAGTAGATATCCCCTTCACTGAGTTTAGGTAGGCTTTGTGACTGTTTCCAAAGTAGAATGCAGTGGATTTGGTGCCATAGTCCAGGCCTAGGCTTTACATGTCTGGCAGTTCCCATATCTTGTATCTCAGAATACTTATTTGTCCAATGTTGAATCCACCATGTAAGAAATACAACTGGTCTAAAGCTGCTGGCCATGAGGAAGCACAAAACTAGCCATATGGGAAATCTGTAGGGAGAGTGAAAAAGAGAGAGAGAGACTAAGAAGGAGAGAATGGATATGGGTTGAAGGGGAGGCTTGTCAGTCCCCGGCTGTTCCAGTACCAGCATCAAACCGTAAAGAAGCCTCCAAATGGATTCAGCCTCACTTGTCATTTGATTTCGACTAGTTGAAGAACCAAAGCATAAATTTTCCAGCACTGCAAGAAATAATAATAACTATTGTTCTGCTAAGCTACTGAGTGTTAGGGTGGTATTTACATAGCATAGACAAGGAAATACATACTCTCTGCCCTACTGGAGTATAACATTTGGTAAGGGCCATAGGAGGCTGACAAAGGACCACAAAAATGAATGTAAATTTACATGGCAATGAGCGTCTCCTGTGCCACTGAGGGACGGCACATGGGGCTGTGAGATATGACGGGGGACAGGACCAACTTTGGGGTCAGGGAAAGTTTCTATGAGGCAGTGACATTTGTCTTGCCATCCTACGGATAGATACTATTTAACTAAAGAAAGATAAAGGAATCCTTTTTGTTTTTGGAAGGATAGTATTCCAAGCTAAAAGAGGAGAAGATTTCATGGTCCCACAGTAGGGAGGAGCACAATGCCTCCATGGAGAAGGAGGCTGGAGGGCTGTGAGCAGCAGGCCCTCAGGGGAGCCAGGGAGGATAGGGGGACTGCCAGGGCTCAGACAGAGTTAAGAATGTTTTCACTGCAAAGATGAGCATCTGAATAATTTTAAGTAGCAAAATCGTAAAACAAGGTTCACCATCCATCAAAAGATACATCTCCCGGCCAGAGTTGTTGCTTGCTCTAGTGTTATAACATAGACATAAGGACTTCTAAAAGCATCATTCAGATGCAATGTATATATTTATACACACATATGTGTGTGTATATATGTATGTATAATAATTAAAATTAGCTATTACAACTTATATGTATAATATGTGTACACACTGTATGTATAATAATTATAAATAACTAAAAAATGCTTGGTGAATTCACAAAGAAAAAGCCAGAGATTAAAACCCAAGAGTAAGTTGGGCACAGTTGCTCATGCCTATGTAATTGCAGAACTCTGGCACTCTGAGAGGACAAGGTTGGAGGATCACTTTTGTTCAGGAGTTTGAGATCAGCCTGAGCAAGAGCAAGACCCTGTCTCTACTAAAAATAGAAAAATGGACCAGATGTGGTGGTATATGTCTGTATTCCCAGCTACTTTGGAGGCTGAGGCAGGAGAATTGCTTGAGCTAAGGAGTTTGAGGTTGCTGTGAACTAGGCTGACTCCAGGGCAGTCTGTCCCAGGGCAACAGAGTGAGACTCTGACAAAAAACAAACAAACAACAACAACAATAACAAAAAAGTACATTTTCAAGACATATTCAAAATGAAGAAAAAACTCAGTCATTCACAGAATTATAAGATTAATACTTGTATGGCATACATGAGTAAAATGTATTATACAAATTTAAGCAAAGAACAAGTAAAAAAATTTCTTCATAATAATTTCTATTTGATATGATATGGCTAAAAGTACAGGGAATTTGGGCTCAGAAATCATGAATTGTTGTGTCAATTTCAGCCAAGTGACTTTGGTCCATTCTTTCGAGCTCTCTGGACTTCAGTTTCCCATCTGAACATTAGGAGATTATGGCCATTGACTTCCTTCTAGTTTTATAATGCAAACTGGTCCTACATGTTGTCAATAACATTCTTATACCTTTAAGGATATGTCAATATATAAAGAGAAAACTTCCGTATCCTATTTTATCTTCTGACAATTCATGATCTAAAACTGTATATTCATGGCATTCGTCCTATCAGTATATCACTTGTAAACTGTTTCTTTCAAAGACTAACAGACTGTTCTTGGCAAAGTCACCAGGTGCTTTGTTCTTTGATTATAAGGTAAACACGTAAGGACAACTGATCACTTGAGTCTTATTCTAGGAAAGACTGATTAGTTCCATTGAAACTGATTCACTGTCAGTTTCTGGGCTTACCTTCAAAAAAGGCCTCAAAATAATTTATTGTTTTATATATACTTATGTCCAAATCCAATCCATCCTAATTATACTCCTTTTCTTGAAGGAAGATGGCTGTTATCAAGTTGTATTATTTAGCTTAAGGTTTTATATGTTTATAAGGCCTTTCATTTAGATAAAATTTCAGGCTTATCCATCATTGACGTTTACATGGATATGTATAAATAATAGAAATTAATTTCTTTAGCACCTTCTATGTTCAATCTTCTTGCTGTATGAAAGTGAAATACATTTTATTTTATTTTATTTGAGACAGAGTCTCAAGCTGTCCCCCTGGATAGAGTGCTGTGGCATCACAGCTCACAGCAACCTCCAACTCCTGAGCTCAAGCAAGTCTCCTGCCTCAGCTTCCCAAGTAGCTGGGACCACAGGTGCCTGCCACAATGCCCAGCTATTATTTTTGGTTGCAATGATGGTTGCAGCCATCATTGTTGTTTGGCGGGTCCAGGCTGGATTTGAACCCGCCACCTTAGGTATATGTGGCTGGTGCCTCAGCCACCTGAGCCACAGGCGCTGAGCTGTGAAATACATTTCAAATACCACTTGGTCTTCTCTGAAATTCACTTAAAAATTAAATATTTATGCAAATAAGCATATTGTAAGTCTGAAAACATTATGTCATAAAGAGAATGAAGTAGACTTCCCAGCAAGGTAGTATCATAATGATAGGAGATAGGCTCTTGGAACCCCCTTTCCATGAATACACTCTTAAAAACAGCTTTAGGTTAAAACAGATGAGCTTAGACTGAAAGGAGTCATTGGAGACGGTAAAACATAAGTTTGGGATTCATACACAATTCACACACTTTATTAATGATTGCAAGCCTTCCAGATTGAGCTGTTGGGGGTGGTTTTTCTGAGATAGTATATGTCATGGTTAATATATTGCCTAGAACATAGTAAGTACTAAATAAATATTATCTGCAAGGATGATGGTGGTAGAATTTTTTAACTAATGAGAATGAACATTGGCTGGCATCTGTGTGCAGGCCAATTGCCGTGTTGCTTGAGGACGATCACTATTTATACGTATCAGGCAAAGCTTAAGAATGTGCTGCAGGCAAACCTGCAGCCAGTATTGATTAGATAGAAAATATCTTTTAAAGAATTTACCAAAAAATGAATAAATGGGACTTAATTAAGCTAAAATGCTTCTGCAAGATAAAGACACAACAATTAAAGCAAACAGAAACATTTCAGAATGGAAAAGATATTTGCAGGGTGTGAATCTGACAAAGGGTTAATAACTAGAATCTACAGAGATCTCAAATTAATCAATGAGAAAGGAGCAAACAATCCCATTTATCATTGGGCAGGAGATGTGAACAGAACCTTCTCCAAAGAGGACAAATAGCCAACAAATGCATGAAAAAATGCTCGTCATCCCTAATCACCAGAGAAATGCAAATCAAAACCACCTTGAGATATCACCTACCTCAAGTCAGAGTAGCCCACATCACAAAGTCCTGAAGCTGCAGATGCTGTGAAGGGGACACTTTTACACTCTTGGTGGGACTGCAAACTAATACAGCTTCTTGGAAAGGAGTATGGAGAATTCTCAAAGAACTAAAAGTTGACTTCCATTTCGGCTTGCAATCTCATTACTAGGTATCTACTCAGAAGAGAAACAATCACTTTATCATAAGGACATTTGCCCTAGCTTGTTTATTGCCGCTCATTTTACAATCACTAAGATGTGGAATCAACCCAAGTGCCTATTAACCCCTGAATGGATTAATAAGCTGTGGTATATGAAGACCATGGAATACTCTTTGGCCATAAAAATTATGAAGACTTTAAATCTTTTATACTAATTTGGATGGAGTTGGAGAACAATCTCCTCAGTAAAGTAGCATAAGAATGGAAAGCACCCTAGGAGGCTGAGGCAAGAGAATCACTGAAGCCCAAGATTTAGAGGTTGCTGTGAGTTGTGATGCCACAGAACTCTACCCAGGATGACATAGTGAGACTCTGTCTCAAAAAAAAAAAAAAAAAAAGAATGGAAAGCACGTATCCAATATACTCAATACTAATATGAAGCCAATAGGTTAATATACACACACAGAAGAGGAAAACTCAATTCAATTCAAGTTGGGGGAATGGGAGGTGGGAAGAGGATTATGTGCTCCTTCCTAATGGGCACAATATAAGGGCAAATGACACACCTCCTGGGTGAGGAGCATAGTACAACTTGGACTCTACCTAACAAACACAATGTAACCTAATTGTCTCTACCCTCATATTAATCTGAAATTTAAAAAAATAATAATTTCACTGGTTAATTATGACATAGTTAATATTGTATTCCAGGGTCACCACCTTACTGATTTGGTAAAATTTTATTCCACTAGTTGTAGAGCTAGTCCATCCTTCTCTGATATCCAAATATCTTTACACATTAACTCCCCTTTTTTCCAATTAAAACCTACTCTCAGATTCCAAGTTGAGAGTATATATAAAAAATTTCTCACATGTAATGAAACTACCGTCCCACAGACATTCCCATTTAAAAATACCCAAACACTCTAAAAGAAATGAGCAAATCTCTTGTAGTCACCTACAAGATATAGTCATCTCTTCGATAAGACTGCTAATCTCACTCATGGGAGCTCTGTCCTCATGTCCTAATCACTTCCCAAAGTTCCCACCTCTTAATACCATCACCTTGGGGGTTAGGATTTTAACACAGGGGTTTGGGGGGCACGTATACATACCACAGCAAATAGAAAATGGGTGCTGACATGAGATTAGAGCAGTTCTGCAATGGTGTTCTAGTAATGAGAAAGCAAAGGTGATCCTTGGTTAAAAAAAAAAAAAAAGCAGGAGTCACTCAAAAACACACAAAGGGAGAGTCATTTTGGCATTTCACAGCTGCTGCCTGACCCAGGAGGAACCTTGTTCCCTGTTAATGCTGTGGGTGGCCTCATCTGTGTCTGTCCTGGAGCCTCGTGATGAACTCCTGTTTTCTTTCTTTGTCCAAGTTGATTTTCAATTTCAGTCCCGGACAGGTATTTACTTCTTTCTATGTTTGGATATTTATCTCCTCCAAATCTGATATTGGTCTCCAATACTGGAGATGGGGTTTAATGAATGGTGCCTGAGTCACAGGGGCAGATCTTGGGTTAGTTCCCCCAAGAGCTGATTCTTAAAAAGGACTGCACCCTTCCCCCCCCCACTACGTCATCTCTGCCAGCTGCCCATCACCTTCTACCATGAGTGGAGGAATGCTGAGCCCCTCACCAGATACAGATGTTCAACCCTGAACTTCTAACCATCAGAATCATGAGCCAAATAAATAAAAATATATAAGTTACCCAGCCTCAGGTATTCCTTTATAGCAATACTACACAGACCAACATATTCTTTCACTACTAATCTGGTTGTTGATAACATAGATCATTTCTGTTTTGTTGCTGTATAATTTTTAATTAAATAGTATTATATATGTATGTATACATATATATGAGGTTAACATGATGCTGTTATGAGACACATATAGTTAGTAAAAAGATCCTATTTTTTACTATATATGTGAAGTAGATTAACAGATCTATCATCTCACAGCTATTTTTTTGTGAAAAGAGAAGGTAACGTCTACTTATTTAACAAAAATCTCTAGTACATGTTCCTTACTTTCTGTAATTCCTTTTAGGATTAGAATAAATACAGAAAGTCCGTGTAAAGACATAGTTAACTAGCAGCAGTGGGCATAAAATTAATGTTTAATCATGAGTTCAGGAAACATATTATATTTGTATGTATCAGTTATCCAATTCTCCAGTTTGCATTACTAAGTAATAAATTTTCAATTTAGGTAATATTTGTATGAACTAAATGGCTCAAACACTTCAATCAAAAATTTTTTTTTTGTTTTGTTACAAGACTCCCACATATTTCAAAATACTGATGGGCAAGAGGAGGGAATGGGAAAATGGTAAAAGATATTGCTTTGTTTATTAACCCAGAGATGATATGACACAAGAGCTATCAGGGTGCATTTGGTCAATAACCCCAATGAAAGCTTTCTGAATATCCCAGCCCGCAATCCACCTCCTGTTACTCATCCCAATCAGTTATCTATTGTATATAGCAGCACTTTACAAATCTCAGGATGAACACAACTACATTTTGAAGAATTCTAAGAAACCCTGTATTCCAAGTTCCTTTCTGAAAGTATTCAACATAAAAAAGAGAGACCTAAATATCCTTTCTGTATCTGTGCACTACAGCAAGTAACAATCCAGTTTGACATTTTTAAGCCCGGAGCAGAACACAGAAACGTCCTGATATCTGATGATATCTGATGTGCTCACATGCTGAGCGTCACTGAGGGTCCTGTTGGGCTCTTCCTCCTCTACCGTGTTTGGTGTCAGCAGGAAAATTGTGCTGTCAACTGCTTAATGCCAACAATGCCATTGCTAATTTAATGCCACTAACAATAAGACAGGCCCCCTTATGTTTCAAAAAGAAAGAAAATTGCACTCTTTGATGGGTTAAACTGTCCCACACTTTTCTCTCCATATGTTTCATCAAACATTTGATGTGTGAAATAAACTTTGATTGTGAGTCTTTCTGGTGTTAAATAAAAAACGCCAGTCTTGTCACCAAGATAGTCATCTAATTGAATCTTTGGCAGAAAAATATAAAGGTCCAGTTTCTGCTGTCTGACATATAGAATCAGGAAATATAAACCTACTATTCTTGTTCTTTTTTAATTACAGACTCCAGAGATGGGACTCGGGCTTCTTCCTTTCTGTGATATACTGCATTCCTCTTTGTCCACATGAAGATTTCTCTAATACTTCTGTTGTAAAACTTTGTTTCAAGAGGCTTATTTATCATTTGGAGTCTTCTGCTAAAACTGGTTCACCATCTCCTCAAGAACCAAGAGAGAGCTCTCTTTATTCTGAAATCTTTCGTTTACTTTGTGTATTTTAGAAACAACTTCTGATACCAATCCACCAGTAAAAGATTAACATTTGGAAGGCATCATGACTCTCCCTTTCCGGGCAACTGGCTGCATCTTCAGAAGAAGTGTATTTAGAGTTTGATGCATTCAAGAAATTCAAACTCACAGTTGAAAAGCGCCATCCAAGTATGTGATATTTATACTATTTTTATTTTATGTTCTATTCACTCTAGGTTCTCCCTACAGAAAGGATTGTACTTTCTGTCACCATGTTCTGTATCCTAAGGAATTAGAATGGAATTAAAGAAATGTTCCAGCTTTAAAAACTCAATTTGTTTTGGTAAATTTTGTACGTTATTTCTTTTATACATTTCTTTGCATGTTGTCACATTAGACTTCCTCAGTAATTTTATACATTATTTCTTTTCATGTTATCCCATTAGGCTTCCTTGGCTTAGAAAAGCAGGAGGATTATTCACTCCATGGCCATGTTCGCCCTGCTACAGCAAACTCCAGTTCAGGTTCCACTGGGACCACAACTTCTTTCACTATCACGTCCACTTACTGGTTGATTCAAAGAGAAGAAATGAGACATCCTAGGTAAGAAAAAGCTTTGAGTATTTCCTTAGGCTTTCTTCTTCATTTGAATTTTTTTTTTGAAGCTCCATGTACTTTTCTTTCTTTCTTTCTTTATTTTAGAGACAGAGTCTTACTTTATCCCCCTAGGTAGAGTGCGGTGGCATCACAGTTCACAGCAACCTCCAACTCCTGGGTTTAGGCAATTCTCTTGCCTCAGCCTCCTGAGTAGATGGGACTACAGGCACCCGCCAGAATGCCCAGCTTTTTTTGTTGCAGTTTGGCTGGGGCCAGTTCTGAACTTGCCACCCTCAGTATATGGGGCCAATGCCCTACCCACTGAGTCACAGGCACTGCCCTCCACATCCTTTTCTTCAACATTAAAATTACCATGTGCTCAGGGCAGTGCTGTGGCCCAAATGAATAGGGTGCTGGTCCCATATGCTGGAGGTAGCGGGTTCTAACCCAGCCCTGGCCAAAAACAACCAAAAAAAAATTACCATGTGCTCAATATTTTAGGAGATATCATCCTTAAATATTAGTTAATTAATTAATGTTAATTCTTTGTCTTAAAAAAGTTTACTTGCTCTCCACTGTCTCCAGAATCAATTCCTTTCTCCTCAGCATGACAGGAGGCAGGATCATGCTCCTCCTCCACCTTGTATAGAAAACTCATTTGCTGCATCACCATTCCTGTTTCCTCCATCTGGTCAACTCTACTATGCCCAATGTTCTCACCTAAGCCAGGCCCCCGGCCGTCCCATGCCAGTGGACACGCTGCTTACGCTGCCAAGAATGTCCCCATCATCTCCTGTTTCTCAGGTAATCAATCACCTGGCTCACCTACTCATCTCTCATTGGGAGCAAGACCCAGTGCCACTTCTTTGGGGATGTTTTATTGTCTCTTTCAAGCAAAGCTCACTGCAAGTTCTTGTTCTCCCACAGCTCTGTTTACAACCTGTTTGGCAACCCAAGCCATTGCATTGAAATACAACCATCTTCCTGGCTTTTCTTCTTTTAGCCTGTGATAGACACTGTGGGGGCCCTGCTGGCCACATCCTGCAACCACAAGACGCCATGGAAGACTGATTACGTGATTGCACTGAAGGCTCCAGCGCTTCTCTCCCTTCTGTATCCACATGGTCTTATGGTTTTGTAGAGAAACAGAAATGGAAAGAGAGAGAGAAATTGAGATTCATTTTAAGGAATGATTCACATGATCATGGCGAATGTCAAGTCCAAAATCGGCAGAGTGGCCCAGCAGGCTGGAGACCCAGGAAGAGCCAAGGTCACAGCTCTAGCCCAAAGGCCACCTATGGACAGAATTCCCTCTTGCTTGATTTGCAGTATCCTCATAATCACTCTGATTTTGGGCTTTGCAACTTGAGTTTATTGACCAATAGAATGTCAGAAAATTTATCGAGAATATAGACCAGAAAAGTGCTTTTGTTTTTCTGCTCATGCTCTTGCACCTTGCCATGATGTGAGAACATGCCCAGGATGATAATATGGAGGATGAAGGCAGAAAGTTCAGTCATCACAATAATTAATTAACAGGTGGCCGAGCCCAAAGAAGGCCATTTTACATCAGAATAATTAAACAAATGCATGCTTCTTATTTAGGATATGAATTTGGAAGTTGTTTGTTACGTAGCACTTTGAGGCAATATATAACCAATGCAAGCAAGAGCTCATGATGCAGTATGTCTCAAATATCCTTCTGAGAATGTTCACAATGGTCACAATGGTTGCCCCCAAAGCACAGTTGTTACTAGTATGTTGCTGGAGTCAATAAGGGCTTATCAAATAAGTCAAAGAATGGACTGGCAACATGTGTAGGTAAGAAAAAGGTCAAGAGAACCAGTTTCATGGTGTCTCAAACAATAGAAATTTATGTTTTCACAAGCCCTGAGGTAAAAGTCTGAAATCAAGGTGACCACTGAGTTAGGTCCCTCTAAGGATTCTGAACTCTAAGAAGCTATTTCATGCCTGCATTAGTTTTCTAGGATTCACAAACTGAACAGCTTAAAAGACAGAAAGTGATTTCCCCACAGTTCTGGACTCTAAGTCCAAGACCAAGGTGTCAGTAGGGTTGATTGCTGCTGAGGCCTCCCTTCCTGGATTACAGATGGCCACCTTCTTGCTGCTGTCCTCGTGGTCATTCATCCCTTTGTGTGTGCATGTCCCTGGTATCTCTCTGTGTATTTCAGTCTCTTCTTACAAAGATACCGGTTGATTGGACTAAGGCAATACCAAGGCCTCATCTGTAACTTAATTCCCTGTGTAAAGATCCTATCTTCAAATTAAATCATATTCTGAGGTGCTGGGAGTTAAAACTTCATCATATAAATTTTAGGAGACACAATTCAATCCATGCAATGCTTTGTTCTCAGATTCCAAGGAATCCTTGGCATTACTCCAATCTCTGTCTGCAGCCTCACCTGATGTTCTCCCAAGACATCTCTGTATCTCTGTACTTAACAATGTCTTAGGAGGACACCCCCCTCCAGCATGCCTAACCTAATCATAACTTAACTGATTTGCGATGACCTCGCTTCTAAATAAGGTCACATTCTGAACTCCTGGGGCTTAAAACTTAGGGAATACAATTTATTTCATAAAAGACAGCAAGAAAATAAATTTAGCCAAAGCTTAGAATAAGGTCCCCATACCTAAACTTCTAGCTACTAGGAATTAAAAGTTTTTGGCAGGACTTAGAAAGGAAGCCACAGACACACATTGAAAGCAGAAAGTTGTCTGGAGGGTCTCAGTGGCAAGGAATCAGATCCTGACATAAGCAGGGAAAGGAAATGATGAGGGAGAAAGATCTCAAGCCACTAGCTGTGAAATAAAAGCAAGCACCAAATACTGATGCCAGAGCACTGTCCAAAAATTCTAATTCAATCAGTCTTTGGGGCTCAATTACTGATATATAGCCAGGGTTGAGGCCCACTGACCCAAAGAACATGGTTCTGCCATGGCTAAGGCTGTTTCCCAAGGGTGCGTGTATTCAGCATTTGCTGTTAGAATTTAACATAGATGACATTAAGTTGATCATATCGAGATGTGTCCTGTTGAATTGATCAATGTCACCAATTTTGCAGACACCAGAGAGGCATGCTAGGAAGAATACACAAGAATGGCCATAGCTGGACTCTGTGGGGCTTCTTCTCAGGATACTGACCTTGGTGGTTTTCAAACTCCTCAATCTATGGAACAACTATCATGACCATCATCACCCACTCATTTCCTCTCTATGCCCACAACATTTGCTTAGGCCGACACAGATGAATTTTGCTCATTTTTAAGCACTCTTGATGCAAGGTCTGAACCAGGGGTCCTCCAACTTTTTAAACAAGGAGCCAGTTCACTGTCTCTCAGACCATTGGAGGTCTGGACTGCGGGCCCTGGGACAAGTTGGCTGCTAAGCAGGACAGGCAGCGGCGGCTAAAACACCGGGCGGGCCAGATAAATGTCCTCAGCAGGCTGCATGTGGCCCGCGGGCTGTAGTTTGAGGATGCCTGCCCTGAACATTAATTCCTTTAAGTTCTATGACTATCATTGACTCTTGAATCTGAAACTTCTAATTCTCACATTCTATCCCTTAGACTTGTTCCAAAAGTCTAAGCCAAACCTACTGATGCCTTACTGTTTTTAGACTGTGTTAAAAGAACAGCACCTGGTGTTCTACACCCTGAGTGACTCAAATTCCACCCAGAATTATCTGCTAATTGCACCTCCTTCCTCTTTCGTAACCCCAGTAGAAGCTTATATTTTGAAGAATAGTGCCTCTGGGTCTGTAATCGAGAGCCCCATCAAAGCTAAGAAACTAGAAAGGAAAAGTTCCATCAAATGAATGTTTAGGAGGGTTCCACAACTATATTCTCCCCTTGCCTTTTTTTTTCACATAAGTTTCCCTTTCTTTTCAAATAAGTTTTATGCTATAAACATATACCACAAAAAGTTTCAAATATCTCCCCCTTTTCTTTGAACTTCATTGCTTACTTTTTTTGGCAGATACAGTCATCATTACAATTTCAAAACACAAATATGTTCTACTTTGCTTTGTAAATTAAGGCCCGGAATCTCAGTAAACTAATAAAATACTGGGAGACTTAGAATGCACAGAGACACTTTCCTTGTCTTTTAAAATGTTCTCTACCCTAATGTGTGACATGTAAATTATAGACTCCATCATTTCCCTGCAACATTGATTTCTTCTCTGATGCTGTAAGTCTTTCTTTTCTTTCCCTTTATTTTTAAGAGAGGAAATGTACTCCATGCCTGTCAGAGATCTTGGAAGACAAACCTCCATGTTAGTCACAATGGGTGGTATGATGTAAGATAGATAGTCCTCAGGTACCAGGAGACCGCTCAGGAGCAGGAAGAGAGGGAGAAGAATGCCGTGATGCTCACTTGGCAGGTTTGTCTCAGCCGCGGGATGAATTGTGAAATGCAAGCTTCAGATGCCAAATTCCACACAGGGAGGCGAGAAAGCCCTCACAAGGGAGAAACTGGGCTCCAACCTTCTCTGTACTCTCTGAGCCACCAAATTCATTTTTTACATTAGGACTTATTCAGGAATCCAGTAACCATTCCCTCTGTCTTTTGGCCAAGTTTCCGCTCCCAACCCCCCACCACCCAGACCTTTGTACACCTGGCCCCTTCTATATGATAAGAGCTTAAATGTTCCCTTTTGAGAAATATGCTCCCCAACCATCCAATCCAAAGTTACCCTGTAGTATGTAACTTGTACTGCATTTCACTATATAAATATAGCCCATTCCGTCTGCTCCCTCCTTCAGCATATAAGCTCCCTGGGCAGAGGCAGGGACCAGGCTATTCCTGTTGCCTCTCAGGGCTCACATCTCCTATAGGGGCAATTGAACTACAAAACATTCTCTGTGGGTCCGAATGTTTGTTCCCCTCAAAACTCACCAGTTGAAACCTAATCAATAATGTGATTAGTATTATGAGGTAGGATCTTTGGGATGAAATTAGGTAATTCCTTATAAATGGAATCAATGCTCTTACCAAAAAGGTCCAGATAGCTTCCTTGACCCTTTCACCATACAAAGACCCAAAGAGACAGTATCATCCATGAGCCAGAAAACACGCCCTCACTAGACACCAAATCTGCCAGCATCTGGGTCTTAGACTTTGCAGCCTCCAGAACTATAAGGAATAAATTCTGTTGTTTATAAAGCATGCAGTCAGGCCTGGAGCAGCGGCTAACACCTATAATCCCAGCACTCTGAGAGGCCGAGGCAGATAAATTGCCTGAGCTCAGAGATTTGAGACCAGCCTGAGTCAGAGCAAAACCTAGTCTCTAAAAACTACTGGGCATTGTGGCAGGGGCCTGTAGTCTCACCTACTTGGGAGGCTGAGGCAAGAGAATCACTTAAGCCCAAGAGTCTGAAGTTGCTGTGAGCTGTGATGCCAGGGCATTCTACCAAGGGTGATGAAATGAGATTCTGTCTCAAAAAAAAAAAAGAAAAGAAAAGAAAAAGAAAGAAGAGAAAATAAAAAATATATATTTTAAATATTTTTTAAAAATAAAATACATATACACTATGCATATGGTACTTGTGCTAGCATCCCAAATGGGCTAAGGCTGTGAATATTTGTTGAATGAGAGCATTAACAGACCAAGGAAAGGAATCGACAATTTCAATCCCTTGTAATTTCCAAGATGGGGAGCACTACACCCCGAGACAACACGGTTACGGTAATAGCACCTAAGAAACAAACATGCTGCATGCCACTCCAACTGAGCTGTGGAGCCCCCCTTCCCCAGGTACCACTCCAGCTCACCAAGAGAGCTAACTGAGGATAACAACCCCTGAAAGATGTTCATGCCTGAGTCCCCAAAACCTGTGGATGTGTTTACTTTTCTGAGCAAAGGGGCTCTTGAGGAGGAGATTGTCTTGGATTATACAGGTGGCTTAATCTAATCACGTGAGTCCTTATAAGTGGAAAGGAGGGCAGAAGGATAGGCCAAAGAGTGGTGTGTAAGAAGTTGTCTACCTGCCATTGCTGGTGATGAAGATGGAGGGAAAGGTTATGAGCTGACAAGTGTAGCAGACTCTGGAAGCAGAAAAGGGCCCTGAGTCTACAATCAGCCCCACACATGAAAGGACCCGAATGCTGCCCAGGACCCAAATGACCCAAATAGACCCGGCCCTGGGGCCTCCCAAAAGGAACACAGCCTGTGGATACCTTGATTCCAGCCTGGTGAGAACCCATTTAACTCTCCTCCAGTGTACAAGAATACATTTTGTGTTGTTTTAAGTGCCTAAAATTGTGGTAATTTGTGATGACAGCAATAGAAAACTAATACACATGCCAGAAAAGCCCTAGATCAGAAAAGAAAAAAAATACAACAGTGGAATAAAACACAGATAACATCAGTGTCCTCATGTGGTGATGGCGAGTGTACACTTACCACCTCATTCTGCCCCTCTGATGCTGAGATGTCTCTTTTAGGGAAAAAAAAAAGTACATAAAACTATGGTTCACATTACAGGGAAACCAATCTTTCAGAGAAGTGTTCAAACAAAATGTTTCAAAATTATTTTATTCAAGATTGATTTTAAATTACTGAAGGCATTTAAAAATACTTTAGAATGTGTCACGGCACCTCGTGTCTTAACCCACTGTGCCAAAGACGGCTTTGCACCAGCCTCTGTGTGTGTGTGTGTGTGTTCCCTCTCTAGCTATCCTGGATTTACAATGAGTATGAACACTTAGGATATATTATTTTTCTTTCTTTAGTGGAGATAGAATAATCTAGAGCAGTGTCTTTCTGCATTGTTTATCTCCCTGCATACTTGAACCTACAGTTAAACTTCCATCAACACTTATATTGATCAAAACAAACCAAAAAAAAGGGCAGCACCTGTGTCTCAGTGGGTCAGTGGGTAGGGTGCCGGCCCCATATACCGAGGGCGGCAGACTTGAACCCTGCCCCGGCCAAACTGCAACAAAAAAAATAGCTGGGCATTGTGGCAGGTGTCTGTAGTCCCAGCTCCTGGGGAGGCTGAGGCAAGAGAATAGCCTAAGCCCAGGACTGGAGGTTGCTGTGAGCTGTGACACTACAGCACTCTACTGAGGGTGATAAAGTGAAACTCTCTCTCTACAAAAAAAAAAAAAAAGGTAAAACAAATAGGATGTACTTACTGTGCTTTGAATTTCATTCGAAAATAATTTAATTAATAATCATTTAAAATCCTCACAGCACACCTAACGTCCTCTCATGGCACACACCGGTTGAAAGTTACTGATCTAGAAGGAAAAGTCTAAATTCTTCAACAGGCTCTGCACTGCTTGTCCCGTGTAATATACTGATGGACAACAAGAAAGCACCATTTTCTTGTTTGTCTAAATTAAAATTTTAATTGGAGATAATTTTCGTGTCACATGCAGTGGTAAGAAGGGAAAAAGAGCAATCCCACATTCCCTTCACCTAGTTTATCCCAATAGAATTGTTCCAAAAACTATAGTAGGGTATCAGAACTAGGATATTGATATTAACACAGTCAAGACGTGCAGGATTTCCTCATGGTCATCCACCAGAATCTCGCTCCTTGGTATTTTATATCCACAGTCTCTCCCCTTTTCCCAACTTCTCTTTAATCTCCAGCAACAATTAATCTGCTCTCTTTTTCAAATGTTTTGTCATCTCAAGAATGGAATGTAAAAACAGTCCTCCAACTGCTGGGATTGTGTTTTCACTCAGCGTGCTTCTCTGGAGAGTCATACAGGTTGTTGCATGTACCTGTAGTTTTCTGGTTTAAATTGATGAGTAGCATCCCAAGGTATGGAGATACCAGTTTGTGCAACCACTCACCCATGGAGGACATCTGTGCTGCGTCTAGTTTATTATTACTGTGTAAAATACCACTGCGGTTCTTACTGGCATTTCCACAATTGATAAAAATGTTGAATATATTTTCACATATTTATATGTCATCTATAAATCCTGTTTTTAAAAGCAAAATGTCTGTTTATATCTTTTTCTCATATTATAGTTAGATTCTGGGGGGGTTACAGTTGAGTTTTGAGAGGTTTTTAAAATGTATTCTAGACACTAATCTTTTGTTAATTATCTAGTTTGTAAATATTATCTCTTAGTATGTATATTATCCTTTCATTCTTTTAGTAGGGTCTTTCTCAGAGCAAAAGCTTTTAAATTTAGTGTGATCCAATTTGTTAAATTTTCCTTTCAGGAATTGTGCTTTTGATTTCAAGTCTAAGAACTTTTGCCTCACCTTAGATTCCAAGGATTTTCTTCTAGTTTTGTACTAAACGTTTTGCATTTTACATCGTGATACATTATTAATTTATGTAGATGACTTGGTCAAGGTCATTTTTTTTAACATACAAATGTCCAATTGCTCCAGCACTATTTGTTGAAAAGGCAATCTTTTCTTCATTGAACTGCTCTGTACCTTTTAAAAAAATCAATTAGGCATATTTTTGTGGTCTATTTCTAGTTTCTCTATGCTGCCCCATTGATCTACATCTCTCTCTCTGTCTATTCATACTACAGTCTCAGAATTACTATAACAATATGAAATCAAGTAGACTGTTTCCTACCATTTTGTTCTTCTTAAAAATTGTTTTACCTACTCCAGTTTCTTTCCCTTTCTACATACATTCTAGAATATGTCTGTGTGTGCATGTGTGTGTATGTATATACATTATATATAAATCCTATATGCGTATATATAATCCTGTATATACGTATACATGTGCATGTGTGTATATATACATATGTATATTTATGTGGATGTAGATAAAGGGTAGACATAAAATTCATGCACAATTTAAAGTTATAAGTATTTTAAATTTTACACCAACTTTATGTACACCTTACATGTATACACATTCACATAAGACAAAACAAAATAAACAAACAAAAAAAATTTGCTTGGTTTTGGAAGAAATTGTGTTAATTATTTTAAATTCATTGACTGCTACTTTATTCTGCAGGATATGCCATATCTTGAGATATATTCCATGGACACTTGAAAAAATGTATTCTTCCATTTTTAAGTGGAGTGTTCTATAAATGTCAATTAGCTCTCCTTGGGTGATGGTGTGGTTGAGTATTCTGATATCCTCAATGATCTGGTTTCATCAGTTGTTGAGTAAGAGTGGTTAAAGTCTCCAACTATCATTGTAGACTTGTCTATTTCTCCATTTAACTCTACCAGTTTGCTGCTTCAAATGTTTTGCAGCTCTCTGGTTTGGTATGTACATTTTCTTTGTAGATTGATCCTTTCATCACTAAATGAAGTAGTGATTCCTCTCTGCCTTTGATCTGAGATCTGTTGTATCTGATATTAATATGGCCTCTCATACTTCTTTTGAATAATCTTTGCCTGATAGATCTTTTTTCACACTTTTACTTTTCCTACATAGTGATATTTGAATGTTTCTTATAGTTGTCATATAATTGAGTCATGTTTTTAATCCACACTGCCTGCCGATCTCTGTCTTTGAATTAGACTGCTTACATTTAATGTAATCATTGATATATTAGAACTTAGAACTGATGGGGTTTTATTTTATTGTTTCCTGTTCGTTTTCTCTTTTTTGTTTGTCTCCTGCTTCCCTGCTTAATTACTTAAACAATTAAAAAAATGAGTTAACTTGGTTTGACTTGATAGTATTTTTGAGCATATCTATTTAGGTAGCATTTTTAGCTATTTCTCTCTACACACAAAAATAATTTATAGTTTATTACCATTGTCTATTTACCAGTATGAACAGTATATAAACCTGGTTTCTTTTATGTCTCTTTATCCTCTCCCCTTTTAATAGAATTGTCTTAAATGTTTCCTCTAAATATACAGGGGTCCTCAAACTTTTTAAACAGGGGGCCACTTCACTGTCCCTCAGACTGTTGGAGGGCCGGACTGCAGCCCCAGGATGAGCCAGCTGCTAAGCAGGACAGGCAGCTGCGACAAAAGCACCCGGCGGGCCAGATAAATGTCCTAGGTGGGCCACATGTGGCCCGTGGGCCTTAGTTTGAGGACGCCTGATAGAAGCAAGTCAGGCAATGTCATAACTTTGGCTTTGATTTTTAAATGTAGTTTAGAAAACTCCGTACGCGTTCTTTCCTGATGTTCCAAGATTCCTTCTTTATAGTTTCTGCCTAGAGAACCTCCTTTAGTGATTCTTTTAAGACAGTTTTGCTGGAATCTTAAATAATTTTCAACTTAATTTCTAAAGACTATTTTCATTAAATATAGGATTCTGTATTAACTACTCTTTTTCTCTGCACTTGGGGGAAAAAAAAAAAGAAAACATAGTCACTTACTTCTGGCCTCCGCGGTTTCTAATGAGAAAGCTGCCATTTTTGAACTGTTCCCTACGGGTAAAGTGAATTATTTTTATCATGGCTACTTTAACGTCATTGACAGATACATTTAACCTACCCATCACCTCAGCGTTGCTAAACTATTGTCTGCTTTGTTTTTCATCATCTGTCCTTTGGCATTTCCAGTTCGCCATTTTCTTCAGTCCGAGTCTGGAATATGCAACTCACCGCCATGTCATTCCTTGAGTCCCAGGGTCCCGGGCGGGTCTGCATTCTTCTACCCAGTTCTTTCTCATGTCTATTTTAAAGATAATCTCTGGGAGTTTTAGTTATACTCACTAGGAGTAGATAAAAGTGCATTTACTCCATCTTCCCGTTCATGCAAGTCTCAAGGTTGTTTTTTTTTAAATTTGTTTCTGAATAATGATTTAAACAGCCCAATCAGCTGTGCCCTCGTCTGAACTGTTGACATATGCGCTCCATGTCTCTCTTCTTCTAACAAGTGTCATTATTTTTGCTCAAGGAGACACCTAGCAAGCAACTGGGGGCTTTTGTGCAGCTCGTCCTCCCGGGTCCCGCGTGCTGTCCCCAGAAGGTTGGCGCCACCGTCTTAGGTTCTGAAATTTCTACCTGCACACTCAGTGCTGATGAGGAGAGAGATGACTGAGTCACGATTAAGCAAAATAAGTTAGATGAAGAAATGTGAGACCAAAACCTGGGAAGTCCCAGTCGAGGGGCAACGCTTGAGAGGTCAAAGGGCGCGCTGCTGAGCTATCAGGCGTTACGTGGCAAACACAGGAGCCAGAGGAACCGTGCGCGCCCAGCGGGGAACGTGGGACCGAGACCCGCAGCCAGAAGAGCGGTGCGCGCCCAGCGGGGAACGTGCGCGTCTCCCGGACTGAGAGAGTGACTGTGGGAAAGTAGGTGAACAACTTGAGGGCTCAGACCTGCTGCTCGCCAGAAGGAACAGGAGGGGAGGAGAACGGCGGGCGGGGAAAGAGGAATTTTGTCGGGAGTCACCTTTGCTTCTGCTCTGGAGGAGCGTCAGAGAAAGCTCCGAAGGACCTCTGATAACAGAGACTGGGGCCGCCCTGGAGGAGGCAAGAGCTGGGCGGAAGGGTAGGAGCATCGGCCGAGAGCTCTTGCAAGATTAGAGCGGACGGCAGGAGAGCCACCCGGCAGCCGCAGCGCGCAGAGCTTCCCCGCCAGGGAGGAGCGAGGCTCCGCGGCCGCCGCCGCCGCCCCAGCCTGCGCGGCCGTCTGGCGTTTGGGAAGGCGATCCGATCCTAGCGCCGCAGACTTCCCACCCTGAGCCCGCACCTGCCGTCTTTCTCCTCAACGGGCCAATCAACAATGGATGGCAACTCTCTGCTTTTGGTACCAAGGTAAGACCCGATACCCCCTATCCCCAACACGGTTTTCTTGGAACTCCATTCTGCATTGCGAGTAGCTCTTGAACTTGCCCTGGGGCACTTCGGTTGGAGCTGGGCTCCCAGAGAGGAGACTGAGGTCACCTCACTTCCCCAGCGGCTTCGGGCAATCTTGGGCCCTGTCAATCGCCCCACAGGGCGCTCTGCTGGGTGGGGCCTGAGCGCCAGAGCTGCAGGGGGGTGTGGGACAGTGGGACTGAGGTCTGCTCTACCCTGGTGGGGAGCCGGGAGTGGGCCCTTGCGTGGACACAGGCTGGAGAGGTTTCGCTCCTTGTGGGGATTCAGGTCCCAAGGTTCGAAACAGGAGGGAGCAGGACTTGGGGCAAAGTACCCAAACTTCCTGTCCTCCTCGACCTGAGGGAGTTGCTGGGGTGAGGGATGGGAATAGGGTGAGAGGAGATTGCTACCAATCCCTGACCCACACCTACAATGCCCCAACCGAAATCCCAGGCAGGAAAATCCTACATTTTCTGCAGTCCCTCCCTCCTTAGCTGCCCCACAACCCCTGGCAGTCTTAGCGTTCCTGCTTTAACATCTGTGAGCCTGCCGCCCCAGCCTCGGGGTCCCCATGCAGAATAGGTTAGGGACGCCACCTTGGGCGCTGCCAGGTGAGAGCGAGTAACGTGTTTCCCAAGATTTGTTCCTCCTCTTGTCTCTTTCTCTCTTTTTGCTCCTCTTCTGCGCTTCTTAGAATCAATATCCTGAGATTTTTTTCTATTTCTCCCCCCTATAAACCTCAGAGCTAAATTAGGGCTGCAGTGGCGTTTGCGCTCTTTGTGCTCTGGGCGCGGCGCAAAGCGTTCCCCTGGAGAGCAGCGGATGCTGTTGCGGGCGAGGGTGTCTCTCGGTTGCATGGCAGCCCCACCTCTCTCTGGCAGAGGCTTAGTGTTGATCTTCTTGTCATCACTTACTTCCTCTCTTACCCTAGCAAGCATCTAGGTAGCTTCCAGGGACCGTGCTGGGCACTGGGAGAAAGGCTTAGAGCTCGGATTCCTGGAGAGCAACCCAAGCCAACACCCCCAGGCCGGGGCACACGCGTAGCTGACATGACTCCTATATCGCCAAGAAGCAGAGGTGCGGGTGGGAGTGGAGGCGAGGCTCGGGGGTGGAGAGGAGGATGGAGAAGCTTTTCAAGGGTGCGGAAACCTGCTATCTACAGCTTTCAGTATGCGTGTTCCGCGGATATAGTAGCGCTCTCAGCTCCACAGGCATTTCCTCCTTAAGCATCCCTTCACCATGGGGGATGGCAAAGGACTCACAAAGGCCAGCTGGTTTCTATGCATTCCTTGAAATGCTTCTTCAGTGCAAAGTCTGAAACCCTATGGGCCAAACACGGTAAAGGGACCCCCAGCAAGTCTTTCCAATTTGCCCTGCTGTATGAGGAGAATAAGAACTATAGGAAGATTTTGTTTAGCTTAAAAAAAAGAAAGGCAGAGCTTTTTAGGTAAAGTGCAAGGCATGTAAAAAGTCAGGTAAATTGTAGAGTCACTTTCTCCACCCATCTATTCTACAGCCTAAGGCGAATGGTCATTAGAACAGAAATGGAGAACCAGGGTGCCTACCATTCCAGTAGAGACACTTTTGATGAAAGATTGTTCGCTTTAACACAGTTATGCAGACCAGCACAGCGGGGCCCAAATCATAACTATTCCTATTCCCACACTGGAACGTTTTTCTAAAACAGTAGAAATACATTGTTCCAGTAATTTCTTAAAATTATTTGTTATTGCAGTTCTACAAAGTGACCTTTTAAAGATCAAACCAACTACAATAATATTGTTCTGTATCTTGTAGTAGCATTTTAAAATGTAAATGTAGATTTAATGTCAGCTGTAGCAAATTAAACCTTTTGCTCATAACTGTTTATTCGCTGAGAGATGTCACATTGGCACAAATGTGGAATTACTTCCACCTGTCCATAAGTTCACATATTTTATCAGCATTCTGTTCACAGACATTAACTCCACTGTATGAATTGATTCAATCTTGTATTTCATTGGATATGAGAAATGTAATTCATTTTCTGTAAGATTTAATTGACAGCCATAGGTATTGATATGCAAAAAGTAGACTAGAATCTTAAAAAGAGATACAAATTATGTATCAGTCATGCCACTTGTCCACAAAACTTTGAGTTTTAAAGGATTGGTGAGGAATACTCTACACAGCTTTTTCAAGACAATGGCAATAGTCAGGAAATATCATACTGGTATCTGTCAAAACTTGTGTTTTTCTAATCTGAAATGTATTTAGTCTCTACTAAAATTGAGTTGTTGATTACAAATCAATGTTTCTTTTAAGAATTATAAGCAACTTAAGACATTCTATTTTATAGTTAAGCAGAGAAAACAAATGATTTAGTAATACATTGAATTAGTTATGGGATATGTTTTTTATGTTGGCTTTTCTATTTTCCTAAACTTTAAAGATATAAATGCTGAAATTTCAAACAAGCAATATTCTGTGGAGATTGATCTCAAAATTCAATTTGACTCACATGCTTTAGAAACTTTAAAACATAGGCTTTTAAAAAGAAAATGCTTATGAGTCTCTGACTTATTATACTCTATTATTTGACTTCTGTGAAGGCACCAATTCATTTTTACTATAAATTTTTTAATTTTAAGTGAATGTGCCATAATTATGTGAATTACAGTAGATACATATTAAGGTTATCAAAGCTGGAAGATATTCTTCAAAAAGGAAACTTAGCCACTAGGGATTAAGTGTTCCCGGATTAGTCACCTTACAGACCCCAAATCCAGGTGTTGTCTGGCTGGTACTCCAGATCAAGGAAAAATTTTTAAAGGAGAAATTTTGGGGGGAGGGAATCTTAAGGTTTAATAAGATGTTCTCTAGTCATTTATTTTATGAAAAAAAAAATGATTTACCAGGTTCACACAAGTAGGTAATAGAAAAACAAAAAGGAATGGAAGGTCTGTCATCCATCACAGTACAGTAGTAGCTTTCCCTGATAGGAGAGAAGTTAGCTTCCCTTACATGGGTAACTAGTATGTGTTCAGTAAGGTTGTTTTTTTTTTTTAATAAACATTATCCCATATATTAAATTATTTCATCAGCACATCTGTGTGAATCAATATTGACAAATACAGTATCATCTCCATTTCCTAGCTGAAAACTCCGAAGCAAAAGAAAATTAAATAAAACAAACAATTGAATTTAAAAATCCACTCAAATGATACGTAATGGAGCTAGAACATCACAAAATGCCTCTGGCTTCAAGTCCACTTTTCTCAGTTGTGTTGACTGAAAAACCATGCTTTATTTCACATGAAAGGAAAAGAAATTCTGGTGAATAGTTTGTACAACCACTGATATTAGAACACATGGGGGCAGCCTAAATGCAAGAAGATTGTCTCTTAAAGCCAGCAAGTACTGGAAATATGTTTTTGTAAACAGAAATAATTTGTCACCTTGACCGTACTTAAACTTGAAGTTTAAGAAAGAGGCTTTCTCTTATTTTCTCAAATTAGTATTTTTATACTGGATTGCTTTGTTCTTTCTGTTCAGCTTACTGGATTTTATTTCAATGATAAAGTTTTTATATGGCACTTCAAATGCCAAATCAAAACTCATAAAAGATAAACTTTTTGAAAAATCAAAAGTATATTGAATTTAGGTTTCCTGTGGGTTTGTTTTAATTGATCCAAAGTTTAAACTAGCAACATTTCACTAAAACCCATCAGGATCTCAAGATATTGTCTCTCAAAATGTTAATTCCAGGGGAAAAAAAAAAAACTGGATTTTTTTAAATGAAGAAAACAATCCAGTACTATCTAGTAGATAGGTCTACTATCTTGTACAGGTAAATTCTTTGTTGAAAGGTTATCTGTTTTTAAATTTGTACAAAAGGAGACATTCAAGAGTCTGTTTGCTTTTTGTCTTTTTTTTTTTGCAGTTTTTGGCAGGGGCTGGGTTTGAACCTGCCACCTCTGGCATATGGGACCGGCGCCCTATCCTTTTGAGCCACAGGCACTGCCTACCTTTACTTTTTGTTACCTATTTATGAAAACATCTGAGAAAGGAATAATCCATTATTCTGAATGAATTGAAGAGCAGGAAGAAATATCAGATACTGGCTTAAGTGTAGACTTAAGATCATTCCCTAGCCTAGAATGAATGTTGTCCTTAAGGCCAGCAGTGAGCTGTGGTCACATCCCCCAGGTCAGAATTCTCAGTGTAACCCTGCCCAAGAGGTACAATTTCCTACAGAGAGAAACTGGGAATTAGAAAGTCCTGGTACCCAGGACTGAGAGCCCACACTGCTGCTGGGTGATGGGTGGTTAGTGATGACATGGAACACTGAAGGTAGTTCTCAATATCAATGATGCTACAGAAGTTAGAGTCGACAGTTAAAACTACACTTTAGACACGGGCAGATTTTATGGGCCCTTGCTACCCATTATCAACTTATAAATGAACCATTAGAACACATCATGTTCAAAAGGGGCTTCCTTTGGAGTACTAGTCATTTGAATGGAGTTCTTCTTTGTTTTAGACAGAGTTAAAGCTACAGAGATATGTAAGGAGGGGAGGAGAAAAAAAAGTGATGCATTTGATATCTGGAGACCTGGTATTTAGTCCTACTTTAAAATGAAGGGTTGCAATGACCTGGATGAGTCACTTGACCCGCTGTTCTGCATATTCCCAGATAAACTGATATAATGAGTCCTTCTTATTTCTAACCTTCTGTGATAAAACCATGACCTTTATTGTAGCAGACTCTTAATTGGGTGTGATATGGATGAACATCTCACTCTCTTAGAAGAGATAGGTGAAATCAAGCATTTAAAAGACCTGAAGCAATACCCACCCATTCAAAAGAAAGCCTGCCTTGGAGAATGGGCTGTTCCCTTTCTAATGTTGCCCCATAGGAGCAATACTATGCTCACAGAAAATGCAATAGCAGATTACTCTTTTGTAAACAAAACAGCAGAGCAATTAAGGTCCTGGTTCCTCAACATATTAGTTACTGGTTATCCACCCTGGAGCAAAATGCTTATCCCCTCTGTTCCTTATTTTCATTGCAGGTAAATAGGAACAACAGTGGTTCAAAGCCTTGAGAAGGATGTGAGGACTGGGATAGCATGCAAGAGATAAAAGGAACAGTGAACCTTTAGCCCTTTAGCAGTGTAAGGGAACTGTCTATCCTATTCATACTGAATTAACTCCTCTAAATGTGATTATTTCATTACAGATTTTTAAAATCAATAATGGTGACTGGCTCATATAACTCAGATAGAAGATCTACTTTATCTAATATTAGTGTAGTTACTCTGGCTTTCTTTTGGTTTATTGTGTTTCCATCTTTTTGTTTTTAATCTACACGTTTTCATATTTGAGGTTATTTCTTATAGACAGGGTATCATGTCTTACCTTTTTTATCCCATCTGAAAATCTCTTTCTTTTAACTGATGTGTTTGAACCATTCACATTTGTTATAATTCTATATAAGGCTGGATTAAAATCTACTAACTAGCTTTGTTATATTTGTGTCACCCATTTGTTTCATTCTTTCTTCCTCTTTCTGCCTTCCTTTTAGTTGATAGTTTTTATGATTCTATTTTATATCTTTTATTAATTTATTATTTGTGTTTTATTTTAAAAAGTGTGGTTGCTCTCAAGTTTAGAATATATATATATTTATAATTTATTAATCATTATCTGCCTTCAAATTCTAACATACCACATCGTATGCAGGGTAAAGTTTTTATAAGTATACATTTCAAATGTTCTCATTCTCTCCTGTGATCCTTTGTGGTAATGTCATCTATGTATTATTTTTGCAAATGCTGTAAACACTGTATTACTATGTTTACGTCAAATTATCAAGTATTTTCAGAATTAGAAATAAGATAAAATAAATTTTATCTACCTTCATTTATTTTATATATGATGCTTCATTTGTGTAAATTCAAATTATATATATATATATATAATATTATAATCCCTATATGATGCTTCATTTGTGTAAATTCAAATTATATATATATATAATATTATAATCCCTTCTGACCAAAGAACTTCCTTTACATTTTCTGCAAGTTCGGTCTTTGGCAATGAACTCTCTCAGTTTCATTGTTCTAAGAAAGTCTATTTCTCCTTTACTCTTTGAAATACATTTTAATGAATATAGACTTTGGGTTGATTTTTTTCTTTCTTTGTTTTAAAGATGATGGTACTCCTTTGTTTTTTGTTTTATGGTTTCTTACAGGAAACTGTTTTCATTCGTGTCTTTGTTCCTTTCCATGCCATGGGTCCTGAGTGCCTGCCTGCCTTCAAGATTTTCTTTGGGTCCTATTTTGAGCAGTTTGAATATGCTGTACACATACCAAGGCCTGGGGTGTGTGTGTGTGTGTGGTGGAATTGTATTTCCCCTACCCTGTGTTCTCTGAGTTTCTGACCCTGTTTTATTTCTTTATTTTCCTTCTAGAATTGCACCTGCATGTGTCTAAGAATACAGGTCTTGGGTGCTTTCATCTCCTTTGTTTTGGTTTTCTTTTACTTCCTTCTTTTGTTTCAGGTAGGTAATGTGTACTGACCTGTTTTCAATTTCATTGGCTTTTTCCTCAATTGAGTTGATTTTATTGAAGAATTTGTCAAGGACATTCTTCATCTCGTTTTGCACTTCTGGCATTCCCATTTGATTTTATCTTATAGTTTTCATCTGGTTGCTGTACTCATCCATCTGAGCTTGTTTGTGATCCATCTTTTCCATCACTGCCACTAATAATAATCATTATTTTTAATTTCTTGCTAGATAGTTGCAACATCTGTGCCATCCCTGAGTCTGGTTCTGTTGCTTGCTCTATTTATTGGAAGTGTTTTTATTTTTTTCTTTTATTTATTTCTTTTTTGTATAGTTTCGAACATTTTTATTGAAATATGGACACCTTTTATAGGATAGTAGAGTCACCCCAAGTAGAAACTGAAAGCCAATAGCACTACTTTAAAGATGAGGAGCTGAGGCTCAGGGAATTTAAATGACCTGTCCGGGGCCAGTCAACAGGGACATAACAGAGCCTGAATTTGAAGCCTAGGATTTCTAACTCTACTCTCATTTGGCTAAGTCACTGTTCCTCTCGTTCCTAATGCCTGTACCCTCCCACATCAGGGGGTCTCCAACACCTCCTCATGTCACATGGCTCCATTTATTTCAGACATTTCTGGTCCCCTATTCCAGGAAAATATTGAAGCATACAGTATAACGTTGAGTAAGAAATGGCCCAGCCCTTGATTAGCTTAGTATAGAATCTTGACATGACATTTTTTCCCCCAATGCTTTTTTACTCAGTCTTCCTCAAAATATGGATTCTGAATTAAAAACAGCTGGGAGCACAGGTGGATGTCATAAAAGGCTTTGATACAGCCACAGGAAGGCAATGGAAATATAGGAAGTGACAGCTCATGGATTTTAACATGTGAACTGAAGTGTTTGCGTCTGTTCCCAAAACAGCTTACTGCTCAGGCACTGAAACCTCTACCAGTGCACCAACCTACCTTTCTCCTTAAGATAGAAGGGACATGACATATTGTTTGAGAGAGTTTGTCTCTCTAAAACAAAAAAACAAATAAAAAAACCCATGATGTGCAATGTGCTTTTTATTCCTTTCATTTAAAATACATAATTTAAAATACAGATCACAGGCTGGGTGTGGTGGCTCACTCCTGGAATCCTCGCACTCTGTGAGGCTGAGGTGGGAGGACTGCTCAAGCTTATGAGCTGGGCCTAACCTGAGCAAGAGCAAGAACCTATCTTTACTGAAAAATTAAATGAAATTAATTTTTTAGAAAAGGAAAAGAAGAGAAAAAGAAAGGAAGAAAAATTAGCCAGGTCTTGTAGTGGACACTTACAGCCCTGGGTATTTGGGAGGCTGAGTCAGGAGGATCATTTGAACCTAGGAATTTGAGGTTGCTGTGACCTACATTGATGCTACTGAACTGTAGCCTGGACACCAGAGTGGAACTCTGTCTCAAAAAATAAACAAATACAGACACATGTAAAAGAAAATAAAATAAATAAAATACTTCATAGCCATAGTCAAATTTATGAAATAATTACCTGAACTTCTTAGAATATCCATGGTTTTAAAAGTGCATATTTAGTTTCAAAAACATAAAGGCGTCCTTTAACTTTTCTATTGAGGCTTTAACAAAACGTTCGTGGCTTTAAACAATAGATTTATCATCTCACAGTTCTCTCCGTCAGACGCCTGACACAGATTTTACTGAGATAAAGTAAAGGTGTTCACAGGGCTGCCTTTTGCAGGAGAAACTGTTTATCTGCCTTTTCCAGCTTCCAGAGGCTGCTTGTGTTCCCAGCCTGGAGATCGTGTTCCTGAGGAGGTTGAATCCTCCTCCCATCACAACACTACCTGACCCCCTGCTCTGCTTACGTCTTCCACTTTAAAAAAAAACCTTTGTGATTATATCATGCTACCTCGACTATCTTTATATTAAGGATATCTGATAATAAACTGAATTCCATCTTGAACTTTTATTCTTTTTTGCCATAGAACATAATATATTCACAGGTTCCAGCAATTAGGACCTGGAAGTGTTTGGGAAGGGTGTCATTTATTCTGTCTACCACAGGCATTACTTGAATTAAAAATTGATCATGCTGCTTCCAAATGATGCTTGAAGTTCTCATAGGAGTGATTTATTTCTTATTTCTCCTCCATACTTCCATCTTCCTTTCTTTCTTAAATAAAAGGGAAGAGTGTCAAGACAGATTGTTCCCCCTCAATACTATGTGAGTCATTCAGTGTAGCTGTGGTGAAACAGTCACCCAATTTTCAAAGATTATTCAAGAACCCAAAGCCAGATGAGGGTAGATCTGGAAACTCTGTAGAATTAACTCTTTGACATATATTTACTATAGTGGTCATTAGTGCTATTCATCAAGTATTTCCAATTGTGCTTCTAAGCACAGGGTGGGATCTTAATGGCTCTTCTCCTTGTTATGAGACAGAGCCCTGGAATTCGTTTGGCCAATGCAAAGAGCACAGAAGGCACATGGCTTTGCTAAGTGGAAGGGTTGAAGAACTCATGTGTGATTTGTTTCTTTACTCTTAACTTTCTGCCATGGTAAATGACTGGTTTCAGATAGTGACGGTTCCATCAGCCTGAGTTGTATAATGAAGGCAAAGTGGAACAGAGCATGAGCAAGAAATAAACCTGTGTGGTTTAGATCTCCTGGGATTTGGGGCTTATTTGATACTGCAGTAAACCCAGCCCATCCTGCCTGGGTTGCCCAGCCCAGCTGACTCGGGGTTGAAATGGTAGATGGTCGGGTGGGTTGTTGATTGGCTTGTGAAGGCTTCCTGGAGAGCTTACAAAATTCTTCTTTTGCTATAGACTTCAAAAGACCCTCATCTCTACTTAACAATGTATTTCTGTATGTAATGATATGGAATTGTAGTAGGAAAAAGGGAAGAATGAGATTCACCCTAAACAGTTGTGCAAACAGAAAACACGTCCTGGAGACCAGCTCCAGATGACAACAATAAATGCCATGTTCCTCCTATACTAGGAATGTGGAGTGTGACCTGGGAGTCACACTCACCCTGTTATCAATTCACACATTGCCCATTCACAGTCTCACACAGTGACTACTGCTCAAGGACATGGTGGTGTTGTACCATCCACACTTTTACCGCCTGCAAATTCAGGGCTACACCATCAGTTTATTTTCCTTTGCAAATTCTTTAACTTATTCGTCCCTCTTATTTTTTAAAATACAGTAAAATTATTCAATTTTTATATTTATGATATATTGTAGATTCTTATGTAATATACAAACATTTAACCTAGACTTTTTAGACTTTTTCACAAAATTTGATATAACCGTAATTTATAAGCCTCTTCAAGGAATTTTCAAAGGTTACTTTGACTCCACACACTTTTCAAGATAAGTAATGACATTAGACCCTAAACTTCACATTAGATGGAACTTCTCTGCACATTAGTCAACAAAACACCGATTTTGGTCGTGTGTCAGTAGGAGCAAGGGGGAGGTAAGAAGAGTTAGTCATCGGGGGACATATACTGGGAGATACTTTCACCCTCAAGACTCTGGATAGATTAAAACTGCCCAGTTCCCACCGTCCTTCTCTTAACACTGCGTGGACATGAGTGCACACTGAGTGCGGGAGGAAGAAGGGAAGCTGAGGGGATCTATCCAGGCCACTGTGTGCTAGTACTGTTTTTGCATTTCCTGAGTCATCTTCCTCAAAATAACCAAACCAATCAGTCCTTCTTTTATTTGATTCTCAGCAGTATTTGACATAATTGACAGGTGACCCCTAACTTTTTAAACAATTTCTTCCTTACTCCTCACAGCTCTCATTATTCTTAGTAAGCATCACAAGAATGGGAAGCAAGAATCCTGTGTACTCAAATCTTATATGAGGACAATTAATGATCTAGTGTGTGGTGCAGGGTGGGGGAAAGGGAGAGGAGAGAGAGAGGAGGAGGGAGGGAGTGGGGGTCTCAGTGTGTGATGCACCTTTTGGGGGTAGGACACAATTATAAGACGGACTTTACCTAACAAATGCAATCAGGGTACCCTGGTTCTTTGTGCCCTCAATGAATCTTCAACAATTAAAAAAAAAATCTTCCTAAGAAGAGAAATAGCATTTTGAAATACCAAATGCTATTCTATTTCTGTGCTAAAGAGATGGAAACCCACTGGGCAGGGTAGATTAGTACTGCAAAGAACTTCAGTCCACATCCTCTCAACCATTCATCTTCCTTTACAGATGAAGAACCCAATGTCAAAAAAAAAAAAAAAAAGTCATAGGAATTACTTAAATCACAAATATTTAGAAATAGGTCCAAGAGTAAAATTCTAAGCTCCTGATAATACTTAATGCTGCATTGAGTTTGTTTAAAATAACAATAATCTCCAAAACACAGTTGGAAGCTCTTGAAATTTTCTGGTGAAGAAGAACATGCCTATGGTCCAAATAAATACCTTTGTTACTTTTGCTTAAGAAAAATAATGTGTGTATAGCTGCTCGGGTCCGCATTTCAGTTCAATTGGCAAAATTTCTGGAAACAAATTTGAAGTTCAGTTATAAAAACAGTAACTGTTTACAAATGGACTGTCTATATTATTTTTTTTTTTTTGAGACGGAGCCTCAAGCTATCCCCCTGGGTAGAGTGCCATGGCATCACAGCTCATAGCAACCTCCAACTCCTGGGCTCAAGCGAGTCTCCTGCCTCTGCCTCCCAAGTAGCTGGGACCACAGG
>CAUYQV010097976.1:0-30181 GCA_963574575.1 Galagoides demidoff | reverse complement strand
GAGTAAGAGCCTAGGGGCAGATCATCGCAGACCTTTGAAGAAGATATAGCAGAAGAGCAAGACTTTAGCAGACTGTTGCAGACCTCTGAGGGAGAAAGAGGAAGAGTTGTAACACTTGGATCCTGTTCTGCAAGGAAGTTTAGCTCTTTGTAAGAGCTGTAACACTTGCATCCTGCCCTGGAATGCGGTTTGGCTCTTTGTAAGAGCTGTGACACTTTAAAACCTATCTCATCCTATTCTGCAAGGTTTGGCTCTTTGTAAGAGCTGTAATAATACCTCTGTAAATAAAACCTAAATTACTGTCCATCCTGTGGTCCATCGATTCGAATCGTTGAGACCAACAGCCTGGAAATCCAAAGTCAAAAATCGGGTACATATTTGTACTAATTTGCTGAGCAGACAATTCTGTATCACATGCTTAATATAACAAAAAGCTTCTTTTTACCTTTTTTAATCTAAAAAAATTCAGGGTGTAAAGTGGTTTTTGTTATATAGATGAATTATATCATGCCAAATTGAAGTATAATTTGAATCTAATGATATATGCAAATATTAAATTCTTAGTTTGTTCAATATTGGAAATTATGTAAGATATGTTACCCACACATTACAATATACATGACTTCTATCAGCCAAGTAAGATTACTTATATGCCTTCTCAATCTCAAACTCAACCAGAGAATACATTCACCTGAAATAATTTTACTTCTCTGTTTCTGATTCTTAACATGGATTTTATATAAATGGAATAATACAGACCATACTTCTTTGTATAAGGTTTCATTCATTCAGCATAATGTTTTTGAGATGTACCCATATATTTTACTTCAACTCTACTTTTACTTTTCTGTTTAATTTCAATAGATTTAAGGGGTAGAAGTGGATTTTGTTACATGTACGAATTGTATAGTGGTGAAGTCAGAGCTTTTAGTATACCTGTCACCCAAACAGTATTTATTGTAACTGACAGGTAATTTTAGATCCCTCATCCTCCTCGCACCCACCTTCCCTGCTTCCAAGACTTCAGAATCTCTCATCCCATCTGTGTATACCCATAGCTCACCTCTCACTTATATGTAAAAACATGTAGTATTTGTTTTTCCCCTCCTGAGATACCTCACTTAGGATAACAGCTTCCAATTCCATTCAACTTTTTGTGAAGGACATTACAGTAGAACCCCCTCCCTACATAGACCATTTCTTTAAATTGACTTAATTTTCATAGAGTGTGTGACCTTGAATATACATTAGTTTTTTATGATGACCAGTTTCTCTCTCCCATGGTTTTTGTTATATATTCTTTTTATTTTATTTTTTCAAAGTTATGGTGGCTGCTCTAGACCTTTTCCTTATCCATATTGAAACAAGGAAACTGGGGGGGGGGGTTTCAATGTAATTACTTTGTATGTATTGATGTAAAGGGAATTAACTTTGAACCAATCCTGGATTCATGAGGATGGTGTATTTCTCTGTTGGTATTTTGGGATTTCTCTCTTGATTTCTTAATCAGTCTAGATTTCATTGATTTGATTTCGTTAGTCCAGATTTCATTGATTTTCTCATTTACCCATTTTTTAGTTGATTTCTACCATTTCTTTGTTCTCTCATTTATTCTGCTTGCTGTTTTTTAAATGTTTTTCTAACAACTTAAAATAGAAACTTATATTGTTAATATTATACTGTTATTCTTTTTCCAAACCATGAATATTGTATAAGTTTAGTAGGACTGCCTTAACAAAGGTAGCTTAAACAACAGAAATTTATTGTCTCATAATTTTGGAAACTAGAAGTTTGAGATGTGACAAGGTTAGTTTTTCTGAGGCTTTCTCTAGATCTCCCCTGGCTTCTGGTGGTTTGCTGGCCATCTATGGCATTCCTTGTATTGTAAAAGTATCACCCTGCTGTCCCTCTTCATGTTTTATGTGGCATTCTTCCTATGAGCATGGAAATTTATAAGAAGAATGTGGTACTCTGCCTATGTCCAAATTTTCACTTTTTAGAATGAAGAGTACACTATTTTCTCTGGCATCCCTCTCTTGGCATAATTATTTTGAGATTCATATTATAGCATAAAAAATAACTGATTTCTGTTATTGCTGAATAGTATTCCAATGTATTGTCATACCACAATTTGTTTGTTTATCCATTCATCTTTGAATATACATGTGGGTTATTTCCAGTGTTTGGTTATTACAAATAAAGCTGTTATAAAAATCTGTGCACAAGTCTTTGTATGGGAATATGCTTTTGTTTCTCTTGGATAAAGATCTTGAAGTGGAATGCCTGGAACGTATGGTAACGTGGATGCAATATGCTAGTAAGCTTTTTATAAGAAATTGTCAAATCACTTTCCAAAGTGGTTGTAGTTGTACAATTTAATATCCTATTTAAAATTATATTCTATTACTAATTGTAGTAATACAATTTAATATTCATTATGAAAAGTGAACATTTGTGGTCTATGAGAGTTACAGTTGTTCCACATCCTTGGTGACACGTGTATGAGGGATTTTTTTCATTTGGGCGATCAGAATGATGGTTGTGTAGTGGTACATCATCTTGTAATTTTCATTTGCATTTCCCTAATGATGGTAAGCATCTTTTCTTTTGCTTATTTGCAATCTCTCTATACTCCTTAGTGAAGTGTTTGCTCATATTTTTTGTCCGTTTTGAGGGGACAAAATCCAAATTTTGTATGAGTCAGCTGTATTTCTTTAATAGACTTCATGTTTTAGAGCAGTTGTAGATTCACAGTAAAATTAATAGAAGTGTCCAGATATATCCCACAGTGCCCTCCACCTGACCCTTGGGCAGGCTTCTCCAGTACCAATGTCCCCCACCTGAGGAGTACATCTGTTACAACAGAGGGATACACATCCACATATCATAATCACCCAAAGTCCATGGTCTACATTAGTGTTCACTCTTGGTGTTGTTTACTCTATGAATTTAGACAGATTTACAACATGCATCCCCCACCTAGGGTAGCTGCACTACCTCCCAGACCTCTGTGCTGCACTGACTCATGTCTCCCTTTCCCCAACTCCTGCCAACAACTATTTTTAAAAGTTTTTTAACATTATTTTAATTAACAAATAATAATTATATACATTTATGGGGTCCAACACAATGTTTTCATGTATGTATACAATGTGGAATGATTAATTAGAACTAATAAACATATCTATCGACTTGCTTACTTATTATATTTCATGATAAGACATCTAACATTTACCCTCTTAGTAATTCTGGGGAAATATATAAAACAGTATCACTGACTATAGTCACTTTGCTGTACAAGAGATCTCAAAATTTATTCCTTCTGTTGATCGGATGCTGACTCTCTGTGCCCTCCTTTCCCCAACTGTCCTCTGGTAACCATTATTTTATGCTCTACTTCTATCAGTTTAATATTTTAGATTCCACATCTAAGTGAAATCATGCAGTAATCATCTTTCTGTGCCTGGCTAATTTCACTGTATGTAACATCCTCCAGATTCATCCATGTTGTTGCACATGACAGGATTTCATTCCATTGTGCCTATCAACCACATTTTTAAAATTGATTGTTTTGCTGATGGACATTTACGTTGACCCTATATCTTGGCAATGCATGACGCAAGAGTGCAGGTGTCTCTTTGACATTGATTTCAGTCTCTTGGTTTGTACACACGGGTGGGATTGCTGGATCATATATGGTAGTTCTTCTATTCATAGCTCCATAGTGTTTTTTCCATGATGGTTATACTAATTTACATGCCTCCAACAATGTATAAGAGTTCCCTTTTCCCTGTGATCCTTGCCAACACTTTGTATCTTTTATCTTTTTGAAAGCAGCCACCTTAATAGATGTCAAGAGATATTTCATTGTGGTTTGTTACTGGTCTCCAAGTGAGAAATTATCAGGTTCTTAGTGATGTTAGAGAAAATCATTTCAGTATGCACCACATAAGCCAGAGTAAGAAGCTTTTAGTAAAAGTCAAAGTGAAATTATGTTCTGTCAAGAAAAAAAAGACCTGATCTGAACCAGTTTGGACTGGTTTGAACTGGTCTGAACTGCTTTTAACTGGTATGAGCCAGTTTGGACCAGTTTGGACTGGTTTGAACTGGTCTGAACTGATCTGAACTGTTTTTAACTGGTCTGACCAGTTTGGACTGGTCTAAACTTCTTTTAACTGGTGTGATCCAGTTTGAACCAGTTTGAACTAGTCTGGACCAGTCTGAAATGCTTTTAACTGGTCTGAACCAGTTTGCACCAGTTTGAACTGGTCTGGATCGGTCTGAACTACTTCTAACTGGTCTGAAACAGTTTGGACCTGTTTGAACTGGTCTGGACAGGTCTGAACTGCTTTTAACTGGGCTTTGAACTGGTCTGTACCAGACTGAAGTGGTCTGAATTGGTTTTGACCTGTTTATATGGGTCTGGACTGGTCTAAACTGCTTTTAACTGGTCTGAACTGGTCTGGACCTGTTTAAACTGGTCTGGACCAGTCTGAACTGCTTTTAACTGGGCTTTGAACTGGTCAGATCCAGTTTTGACCAGTTTGAACTGGTCTGAACTGGTCTGAAACAGTTTTGACCAGTTTGAACCAGTCTGGACAGATTTGAACTGGTCAGAACCTGTTTGGTCCGTTTTGGACTGGTTTTAACCAGTCTTAACTGGACTGGACATATTTGGAACCGTTTGGACCAGTCTGGACCAGTCTGGACCTGTTTTGACTTGTTTGTACCGGTCTGAAATGGTTTTGACCAGTTTGAACCTATCTGGACAAGTCTGAACTGGTCTGAACCAGTTTGACAGGTTAAAACCAGTCTGGGCTGGTCTGAACTGGTCAGAACCTATTTGGACCAGTCTGAACTGGTTTTAACTGGTCTGAACCAGTTTTGACCGGTTTGAACTGCTCTGAACTGATTTTAACTGGGCTTGGAACTGGTCCGATCCTGTTTTGACTGGTTTGAACTGGTCTGGACTGGTCTGAAGTGGTCGGAACCTGTTTGCACTGGTTTAAACTGGTTTGGACTGGTCTGGACTGATCTGAAGTGGTCAGAACCTGTTTGCACTGGTTTAAAATGGTTTGGACTGGTCTGAACTGCTTTTAACTGATCTAAACCAGTTTGGCCCAGTTTGAAATGGTCTGGACTGGTTTGAACTGCTTTTAACTGGGCTTATGAACTGTTCTAATCCTGTTTTGACTGGTTTGAACGGGTATATACCAGTCTGAAGTGGTCTGGACCAATCTGAACTGGTTTTAACTGGTCTGAACCAGTTTTGACCGGTTTGAGCTGGTCTGGACCAGTCTGAACTGCTTTTAACTGGGCTTTGGACTGATCTGATCCTGTTTTGACTGGTCTGAACCAGTTTGGACCGGTTTGAACTGGTCTGGACCAGTCTGAACTGCTTTTAACTGGGCTTTGAACTGGTCTGATCCTGTTTTGACCAGTTTGAACTGGTCTGGACTGGTCTGAACTGCTTTTAACTGGTCTGAAACAGTTTTGACTGGTTTGAACTGGTCTGGACAGGTCTGAACTGGTTTTAAGTGGTCTGAACTGGTTTCGACCAGTCTGAACCAGTTTGAATTGGTCTGGACTGGTCTGAACTGGTCAGAACCTGTCTGGTACAGTTTGGACAGGTTTGATCCAGTCTGAACTGGTCTGAAGCAGTTTTGAATGGTTTGAACCAGTCTGAACTGGTCTGAACAAGTTTGGACAGGTTTGAACTAGTCTGGAACATTATGAACTGCTTTAAACTGGTCTGAACCAGTTTGGACCACTTTAAACAACTCAGGACTGGTCTGAACTGCTCTTAAGTGGTCTGAATCAGTATGGACTAGTTTATTCCAGTCTGAACTGGTCCGTACCGGTTTGGTCTGGTATGGACCGGTTTGAACCAATCTGAACTGGTCTGAACAGGTTTTGAATGGTTTGAACAGGTCTGGACTGGTCTGAACTGCCAAGTTATTGTCTCTAATCATTCAAACTATAAAGCCAAATAATGTAAAACATATGTTAAATTGTTGTTGGGTAGTTAGTTAACTAGTATAAAATTATTTTCTTCAACTTGACTGTGATGTCTGCTATTTTTATCACTTCTATAAGCTTATAAATTTTTATATCTTCTTCATGTTATATGTTCAGTTCTGTGCCTAAATAAAACAGAGATGGGAAGGAGTATGTTGCCTCTAGATCTGGCTAGAAACAACCTTGGCCTGAGAGGTAAGTAAAACTTACAATGAATCCAGCTTCAAGGAACTGGGAAACATGGAAGCTGAAAAAAGGAAATAAAGCAACAGCTGGTCCAGCAAGTCAGAGGACGTGAGTACCAGGTCATGTTTTATTTCCATTTGAGGCTTATTCAGTCATAATTAGAAGGCAATATGTCACCCTCAAATTTATTTTATGAGTCTATGTAGTGGAAGAAAATGTTATTGCTTATAACTTTATTTTCCTGTCTTATAACAATAGTCTAATTATTTTTTTTTTTGAGATGGAGCCTCAAGCTATCCTCCTGGGTAGAGTGCCATGGCATCACAACTCATAGCAACCTCCAACTCCTGGGCTTAAGCAAGTCTCCTGCCTCCGCCTCCCAAGTAGCTGGGACCACAGGCACCCGCCACAATGCCTGGCCATTTTTTTTTTTTGGTTGCAGCCATCATTGTTGTTTGGCAGGCCCGGGCTGGGGATTCGAACCCGCCACCATAGGTGTACATGGCTGGCGCCTTAGCCGATTAAGCCACAGGTGCCAAGCCACAATAGTCTAATTTTTAAAGCATCAAATAATTCGAAACTTTTTTAAATGAGGAAAACATAGTCTAAAGTATTCAAAATAATATTCTGAGGTTGCTTAGTGACAGAATGCATTGGTTAACTTTTTGTGAACATGTACCTTCTAAGAACTGATGTTTTATGAAAACTGTCTGGGAAATGAATTTATAACAATAAAAGCACTCCCTATTAGAATAATCAAGGGACTAAAGATACAGCAAGAAGACAGCAACAGTTTATTGTCAAATGGGTAAAAAGAGCTTCCTAAGTCCTTTTCAGCATCAGAAGAGAGCACGATCTAATGTTCTGTGCATATAACATTTATCACTAGGAATTATAGATCTTAAGATAAGATAAAACACAAAGGAAGGTCTTATAAAAACACTAAGTAGCATGAATCCTATGTACTCAATTTTGATATGAGGGCAATTAATGACAAGGGGAAGGGGTGAGCAGAGAGAAGAAGAAGGAGTAAGGAGTGGGGAAGGAATTAGCAGAGAGAGGGAACGAAAGAGGGGGGTGGGGTCTTGGTGTGTGCCACACCTTTTGGGGGCAAGACATAATTGTAAGAGGGACTTTACCTAATAAATGCAATCAGTGAAACCTGGGTTCTTGTACCCTCAATGAATCCCCAATAATAAATTAAAAAAATAAAATAAAATAAAACACTACTTAATTGTGAGGAATCAAAATAATTACATAACCAAAGATTATATCAGGTATTTTGCAGAATCTGCATTAACTCTAATGAAGGAAAATGCTCACTTAATTTTCTTACAATCACTTAATATTTTACATGGGTAGTAGCTATACACAGACATGAAATCTAATATTTCAATGTAAAATCTAGGACATTTCTTTGTTTCACTACAGCTGAAGCTTCACAATTGATGAATTAACTCACTGTTGATAAGATACCACTGTTGTGGTGGTCCAAATGTTCAGATCAAACATTTTGTGCTCCTACCTCATCATTCTGTGCCAGAAAATTGCACTTTTATTTATTAATTAACTTCTATGTACCAAGCTCAGTGCTACATTTTATATTCACAGTCTCATACAGTTTCTGCCAGGTATTATTTTCTCAATTTTACAGATGAGAATACAGGCTCATAAAGATTAAATAACTAGGTCAAGGTCACATAGGCAACATCTCACAGGGCCAGGATTCAAGATAAATCTTGCACTTTACAAACACCTGCTTTGGGTAACAGCAGTGATATGATGGCCATTTCTCTGGCCTCAGAGGGTGATTGAATAAATACAGGAGCTGTACTTGAGCTGAGTTCACCCTCTCACTAGATGACGTCGTAGCCTCCTAGAGAATCATTGTGAATTTGGATGGAAAAGGGAAAAGTACATTAAATAGAGCAGAGAGCATCCTTATAACCAGATGAAAATGACCATAGATTGCATCACCTTCACGCAGGTAACCTGAGTTAAACACTTCTGTATCAAAGCCCGGACAAGAAAACTGGGAATCTCATGCAAGTTTCATGACACCCCGTGTGGAAATGCTTCCCACAACTAAATCTCTAATCCTAGAGTCTCTCCTGTATTTTAGTTGATATCTAGACATCCCAACATGACAACCTGTAAAAGAATTTATTCATTCATGTTTATATTCCAACAACATTGTTTTAAGTTCTACACATATAATCCTGAGAATCCCTCATTATGCTGGAGATATGAATTTAAACAAACATAACACCATAAATGTGATAGTCATAAAAATGTTGAGTACCTTAAAAAGTGGTTTTTCATGACTTTTCTATTTTTGTTTGTCAGTTAAATATGCATACATTCCTTAATATGTATCCCATGTTTCACTGTCAAGTCTAATTTCCCCTTTGGAGCAGATCACATTGCCGAAGGGTGGCAGTTCTGTCATATTTCATTACTTATGTTCTTTTATAAGTTTGCCACATTCCTAGAGTCTAATTCCCCTCCCCTTTAATCTAGAAAGGTTTGTGACTCACTTATAATTAACAGAGTGCTGGAAAAGTGACACTAGCAAACCTACAGCCAATATTATGTTGAGCAGAGTAAAACTGAAAGCATTTCCACTCAGATCTGGAACTAGACAAGGATGCCCACTGTCAACACTGCTATCCAATATGGTGCTGTAAGTCCTAGCCACTGCAATCAGGCAGGAGAAGGAGATCAAATGTATTCAAATGGGGACAGAGGCCAAACTCTCACTCTTTGGGGATGACATGATCTTATACCTGGAAAACCCGAAGGACCAAACTACAAAGTTCTTAGAGGTGATCAAAGAATACAGCAGTGTCTCAGGATACAAAATCAATACCCACAAATCAGTAGCTTCCATATATGCCAACAACAGTCAAGCTGAGAATAAAATCAAAAATCTATTCCTTTGCTAGTAGTGCCAAAGAAGATGAAATACCTGGGAATACTTCCAACAAAGGATGTGAAAGATATCTATAAAGGGAACTATGTAACCCTGAGAAAAGAAAAAGCAGAAGATGTCAACAAATGGAAGAACATACCATGCTTATAGCTGGGAATAGTTGACACTGTGAAATTGTCCTTGCCATCCGAAGCAATCCATAGATTTAATGCAATCCCCACCAAAGTACCAATGTCTTACTTTAGAGAACTTGAAAAAATAGTACTTCATCTCATATGGAAGTAGGAAAAAACCTAAATGGCCAATACAATTCTTAGGGATAAGAACAAATCTGGAGGCACCACATTAGGCAGCACATCACTAGAATTTAGGGTTTACTCCAAGTCTATAGTGATCAGAACAGCGTGGGACTGGCACAAAAATAGAGACATAGATCTGTGGAATAGAATAGAGAATCCAAAGATGAACCAGTCACATATCATCACTTGATTTTTGATAAGCCTAACAAAAGCATGCACTGGGAAAAAGAATCCCTATTTAATAAATGGTACTGGGAGAACTGGTAAGCCACATGTAGAAGACTAAAACTGGGCCCATACGCTCACCATTGACAAAAATTGTCACTGGATAAAAGATTTAAATTTCAGACACAAAACAAAAAGAATTCTAGAAGAGAGTGTGGGAAAACACTTGAAAATATTGGCCTGGAAAAAGATTTTATGAGAATGATCCTTCCCCCAGCAATTACAGCAATACCAAACATAAATAACTGGTATTTGATCAAGCTAAAAAGCTCCTGCACAGCCACGGTACCACAAACAGAGCAAACAGACAGCCATTTTTGCATCTTATGAATCTGACAAAGGCCTGATAATTAGAATCTACAAAGAATTCAAATTAATCAATAAGAAAAGAGAAAACAACCCAATTTCTATGTGAGAAAGAGACTTGAACAGAATCTCTCTGAAGATGACAGATAAATGGCCAACAAACACCCACAAAAAATGTTCTTTGTCTTAAATCACCAGAGAAATGAAATCAAAATCACTCTGAGATATCAACTAATTCCAGTAAGATTTTCCCACATCACAAAGTCCCAAAACTGCAGATGCTGGTGTGGAAGTGGAGAGAAAGGAACACTTCTACCCTGCAGGTGGGAATGCAAACTAATACAACATTTATGGAAAGAAGAATGGATAATTCTCAAAGATCTAAAAGTTGACTTTCCATTTGATCCTGCAATGGTATCTACCCAGAAGAACAAAAATCATTTTACCACGAACACATTTACACCAAAATCTTTATTACAGTTCAATTCATAATCATCAAGTCATGGGAGGAACCCAAATACCCAGCAACCCATGAATGAATTAACAAATTGTGGCAAATGTATATCATGAATACTATTCAGTCATAAAAAGGCGGAGCTTTTACATCTTTTATGTTTACCTAGATGGAGTTGAAACATATTCTTCTTAGGAAAGTAGCTTTAGTGACTAAGTTTTGGAAGGATGTATTGTGCAACAATAGTAGCAGGAACCCCTAGATGCTGATTACAACTAATGCCTGCTGGTTAGCTGTCAGCAGCCCTGATGCCTCCAGGTTCTCCCATGTTCACACATACTGACAACAACACTGACCTGTGCCTTTCCAGAAACTTGCAGTGACTCAATTTATTCCAAATTAATAAATAATGAACGAAATTCTTGCACAACACATTTATGCCAACCCTAATCTGGATCTATTTTTGTTCTACTTCTTCTACTCAGGCCCCAGATCAAAGTCCCACCTTATATTCTCCAGACTTTCTTTTTAATAGAGTTTACCCTAACCTTCTCTTACTCTTACACAGTGTTTCTCCTATATCTTCCTTTGCTTGGCTACAAGGCCTGTCCATCCACTCAGGACAAATCAAAGTGTGAAGCCTTTCCTGATTTTTCAATAATAAATTAACTCCTCCATGGTTCTGACCAACATGGTGAACTAGAAGCAACCTGCACACACCACAGAAAGGATAGAAAATGGTGAGTAGATTTTCCTTTCAGAGCTAATATCTAAGAAAAGGTATTGGGGACCAACAAAGTAGTGAAGAGAGGGAAGTGAGCTGCCAGGAAAAGAGAGGAGACAATCATGGTCTCTATGCTTCCCTTGTGAAGACTGCAAGCAGAGCTGCTGGGGACCCCTCCACTATGGCAGGCTGAGAATACTTCAGGCAGATCTGCTGGAGGTCCTTCCACTATGGCAGGCTGGGAAAACTTCAGGCAGAGGTGCTGGGGGTCCCTCCACTATGGCAGGCTGTGTACACTGCAGGCAGAACTGCTGGGGGCCTCTCCACTATGGCAGGCTGTGAACACTACAGGCAGAGCTGCTGGAGGCCTCTCCACTATGGCAGGTTGGGAACACTTCAGGCAGAGGTGCTGGAGGCCCCTCCACTATGGCAGGCTGTGTACACTGCAGGCAGAACTGCTGGAGGCCCCTCCACTATGTCAGGCTGTGAACACTACAGGCAGAGCTGCTGGAGGCCCCTCCACTATGTCAGGCTGTGAACACTGCAGGCAGATCTGCTGGAGGTTTCTCTACTGTGGCAGGCTGGCAACACTGCAGGCAGAGTTGCTGGAGATTTCTCTACTGTGGCAGGCTGGGAACACTGCAGGCAGTGCTGTTGGAGGTTTCTCTACTGTGGCAGCCTGGGAACACTGCAGGCAGTACTGTTGGAGGCCTCTCTACTATGTCAGGCTGTGAACACTGCAGGCAGAGCTGCTGGAGGTCTCTCCATTGTGGCAGACATCCAGACTGATACTTGGCTCTTATTGGAGACTGGGCAGTGGCATATTCCAGAGAAGAGGCACACCAGGGCCCTGCCAATCTCTGCATCCTGGGCTCTGTGGCTAATGCCAGTTTGAGATTGCAGCCCCAGAGTGCTGCATCTACCCAGGAGTCAGATCCCTTGATTCCTCCTCCTCATTGGACCTGCTTGACTGAGGAAGAGCTGGAAGGCTTGGTGCGCACACATAGCCCATAAACAGGTGCCATGCACCCTCCAAATGCTGGGTTGCAGAACCTGAGCAGAACTGGCACACAGACCCAGTGCCCATTGCCACAATCTGGGCAGCACCATCCAGACACAGTTGCCACGAGACCTGAGCAAAGAATGCACCCATAGCCTTAGGCACCACCACTGCCTTCTGGGTAGTGCAACCACTGCCACCACTACCATGGATGGACTCAGGCAGGGCAAATGCTCAAACTGCCATCCTCTACTATATGTATCCACTGTGCACACCAACCACCTGTGACGACCACAGTCAAATTGGGAGATTCAGGAGAGCAGCAGAGTCATAGGCTCACAGTTAGCCACCATCTCCACCCTGGTCATTCTTCTAGGGGAGGACTCAAGCCCGCTAAGCAAGGACCTCTTCCTTTCTTCCCTGAGCAAGGCATTACTAAGTGGAGAACAGAGGTTCCACAAAGTTATTTGCCTTGAACTCAGAGGAGAGTTTCCAGATGAAAAGGAACCAGCACAAAAACTGTGACAACACACATATAGAACAGGTGATTTTAACACCCCTAAAGGATCACAATAGATATTCAGCAAGGGAGTCTAACAGAAATTAAATTTTAGAAATTTTGGATGTAGGATTCAGAATATGGATGGCAAATAAATTCAATGAAATTGATGAGAAAGTTGAAAGCCAATGAAAAGAAACAGAATAATAATGATAATTCAGGACATGAAAGAAAAATTCACCAGAGATAGATAATACAAGAGAAAAATATTTATGTAAAATAGAACTTCTAAATATGAATAAGTCTTTGAGGGTATTTCAAAATATAGTAGAAATTTTTAATAACAGACTAGACCAAGCAGAAGAAAAAATTTCAGAGCTTGAAGAAAAGGGTTTCAAGTTAACCCAGTCAGTCAAAAATGGAGAAAAAAGAGTCACAAAGAGTTAATAAAATCTCTCTGAGAAATGTGGAACTATGTAAAGAGAATGAATATAAGAATCATAGGTATTCATGAAGCAGAAGGATAAATAGCAAAAACTATGGAAAGCCTAATTGAAGAAAAGTTCCCTGGCATCACAAAAGATTTAGATAAGCAGATACAAGAAGGTCATCCAGCAACAGGAGGATTATGTCAAGTAGGACTCACCAAGCCTCAGTCATTAGTCTGGACAAAGTCAAAGTGAGAGGAAAATCCTACAAACTGAGAGAGGAAAGCATCTAGTGACTTACAAAGGGAAATGTATCAACTAACAGTAGCATTCTCGGAAGAAACCTTACAACTCAGAAGGGATCAAAGTCCCACTTTTAGTGTTCTGAAAGAGAATAAGTTCCAACAAGAATATTGTATCCTGCAAAAATAAGTTTCATAAATGAAGGAAAAATAAAGCCTTTCCCAGACCAACAAGCACTGAGCAACTTTGTCACCACCAGACACACCCCATAGAAACGCTTATCCATGGGAAAGAGCGCCCATCTCCACCAGCAGAAAAATACCCATAGAAATGCTTAAAAGTGATGTGTACATGGAAAAGAGCAACCAATTCCCACCAGCACAAAAATACCCAGAAGTTAAAACTCAGAGCTCTTACGAACAGAAATACAAGAGGAAAAACAAGCAGCCAAGTAACAATCAATAAGAACAGAACAGTATCTAATGGCAACACTGACACTGGATGTCAATGTAAGGAAAAAAATAAACTACATCATCACAATAACCAGGGACTTCAACACTGAGCTGACATAACAAGAGAAAATCAGAAGGAAACACTGGGCTTAAACAGGACTCTAGGGCAAAGAGAGCTAACAGACATTTATAGAATAATCTGCCCCAAACTGAACAATATACAATTTTATTAGCACATTGGACATTTTCCAAGACAGATCACATATTAGGCCACAAAACAAGTCTCAGCAAATTTAGAACAACTGACATCATACCACATGCCTTCTCTGAGCACAGTGGAATGAAACTAGAAATCAATTCCAAGAGGAACTCTTGAAACCACCCCAATACATGGGCATTAAACAACCTGCAGCTGAATGATGCTTGGGTCAGTGATGAAATTAACATGAAAATAAAAACCTGTATTGACTTGACCCCAAGATAACACGAGCTTCCAAAATCCCTGGGATAGAGTAAAAGCAATGGTAAGAGGGAAATTCAGAGCCTTAAACACCTACATAAAATAGGCATAAAGGTCACAAATTAACAACTGAATGTCACTCCTCAAGGAACTAGAGAAAAAGAACAAACTAAAAGCTAACAGAAGAAAAAATAACAAAACTCAGAGCAGAACTAAACAAAATGAAAACCAAAACTACAATACAAAGGATCAATGAGACAAAAGTTGATTGTTTAAAAAATAAAAGCAATAGGCCACTATCTAGATTAACCAGAAATAGAAGAAAAAGGATTCAAATAAACTCAATAAGAAATGAAAAAGAAGACCTTACAATTGATACTGAAGAAATACAAAATATCATCTATTATTAGTCTGAAAAGTACTATGCACACAAATTATAAAAACCAAACGAAATGGATAAATTTTAGGAAACACACACACATGTCTTCCTGAGCTTGAATCAGAAGAAATAGAAATCCTAAACAGAACAATAACAAGTAGGAAAATTGAAACAGCAATAAAAAATGTCCCAACAAATAAAATCCTGGACCAGATGAATTCACAGCTGAATTCTACCAGATCTGTGAATTGGCACCTCTCCTTCAGAAACTGTCCCATAACATCAAGGAGAGAATCCTCCCTGACTCATTTAATAAAGCCAGTATCATCACAATATGCAAAAAGCATCTGACAAAATCCAGTGCTTCCAAGACAAAAACCCTCAACCAAGTAGGCAGAGGGAACCTATCTCAAAATCGTAAAAGCCATATATGAAAAACTCAAAGACAATATCATACTGAATGGGGAAAATCCGAAAGCATTCCCCTAAGAACAGAACAAGAGAAGAATGCCTACCATCACCACTTCTTTTCAACATAGTAGTAGAAGTCTTAGCCAGGGCAGGCAGGCAAGAGAAAAATAAAGGACATGCAAATCTGGAAAGAGGAGGTCAAACTATCCCTATTTTTCAATTCTGTGAACTTATATCTAGAGATTCCTAAAGACTCCCCCAAAAGACTCATAGAATTGATAGAAGAATTCTGTAAAATCTGAGGTCAAAGAATTAGTATACACTAATCGGAAACATCTGTACATTCTAATAATAATCAAGCTGAGAATCAAATCTAGAACTCAGTACTACTTACTTACAATAGTTGCAAAGAAAATAAAATATCTAGGAATATACCTAATCAAGAAAGTGAGATATCTTTACAAGAACTACAAAACATGGATGAAAGAAATCACAGATGACACAAACCAATGGAACAACAAAACATATGCATGCTCATGGGATGGAAGAAGCAACATTGTTAAAATGTCTATACAGCCCAATGCCATCTAGAGACTTGTTAAAATTTATGTCAAAATATAAGCATCATTTCTCATAGACCCATGAAAAACAATCCTACACTTCATATGTAACCAGAAAGAGTTACAATAGCCAAGCCATCCTAAGCAAAAAGTACAAATCTGAAGGTATCATGTTACCTGACTTCAAATTACAACACAATGTTATAATAGCCAGAAGACCATGGTACTGATACGAATGTGGACATGCAGACCAGTTGAACACAATAGAAAATCCAGAAATAAAGCCATATAGCTAATGTCAAATTTTTGACAAAGCAGAAAAAAATATACAGGGAGCAAATGGCACCCTACTGGTGGTGCTGGGAAAGTTAGGTAGCTACACACAGAAGAATGAAATGGATCCCTATCTCTCACCCTATGCAAATATTAACTCAGGGTGGATTAAGTCCTAAATGTAAGTCCTGAAACTGTAAAAATTCTAGAATAAAATATAGAAGAAACTCTTCAGGACATTGGCTTAAGCAAAGAATTTATGACTAAGATTCCAAAAGTTAATGCAACAATAAAAATAAATAAATTGGACTTAAACTAAAATGCCTTTTTCACAGCCAAAGAAATAATTAAGAGAGTAGATAATCTACAGAGAGAATATTTGTAAACTTTACATCCAACAAAGGGCTAATATTCAATATAAGAACTCAAAAAAAATCAGCAAGAAAAAAAAGCATCAAAAATGGGGCAAAACACATGAACAGATATTTTTCAAAAGAAGATAGAAAAATGGCTAAAAATCATAAAAATATGTTCAATGTCATTAGTGAACAGGGAAATTCAAAGCAAAAACCACAAGGAAGTATCATCTTAAGTCTGTTAGAATGGTCATTATTTAAAATCAAAAAACAATAAATGCTTGCATGGATACAGAAATAAAGGAATACTTATACACACTGTTGGTGGGATTGCAAACTAGAAAAATTTCTGTGGAAAAGTATGGAAATTCCTCAAAGAAGTAAATGTAGACCTACGCTTCAATCTAGTAATGTCACTATTGGGTATCAACCCAGAGGACAAGAAGTCATTGTATCAAAAAGACACACTAAAGCACAATTTATAATTGCGAAGATGGGGAATAAACCTAAGTGCCCATCCACCAACTGATGAGTGGATTAAGAAAATATTATACATATCACATGTACCCACACACTCCATGGAGCACTACTCAGCCATAAAATGGAATGAAATAACGTCTTTTGTAGCAATTTGGATAGAACTGGAGGCCATTATCCTACATGAGGTGTCTCAGAAATGGAAAAACAAAAGCCATGTTCTCATTTATAAGTGGGAGCTAAACAAGGGATATATAGTTATAGAGTGGTGTAGTTGACACCGAAACCTATGAAAGGGGAGGGTGGCAGAGGCACAAGGGATAAAGTTCTACCTTTCAGGTGCAATGTACCCTATTCTGCCGAAGAGTGCCCTAAAAACCTGACTTCAATATTATATAATTCATATATCTAACAAACACTTTGTAACCCCTAAATATATTGAAATAGCGAAACAATCTCCCCTAATACTTGGCATCTATTTCTATTTTTGTGCTGTAATATGTTTATGTAACTGTGTATATATTTCTTTTCTACCCATGCAATGTTAAGCTCCTTGATATAAAATGTTTTATATTTTTTCTTTTGGCTTTTCTGAAAGTGTATAGACTCAGGTCTTCCTAATGTTGAGATCTAGCATGTGTTCCTATAAAGAACACATCACCTTGGGAGGCTGAGGCAAGAGAATCACCTAAGCCCAAGAGCTGGAGGTTTCTGTGAGCTGTGATGCCATAGCACTCTACTAAGGGCAACAGAAAGACTCTGTCTCTTAAAAAAAGAATACCATCAGTATATTTATTTAGAACTTTTCTTATTGCAAAATAGAATTAAAGCAGTGTGAAGAGATGCATATAAAATAATGAAATAAATATTAAAGTAAATAAGAAAGTGAGGCAAAGGTAAATTAACAATTTTAAGAATGAAAAATGGAACTATGGGGCAGTGCCTGTGGCTCAGTAGGTAGGGCGCTGATGACTAACACTGAGGGTGGTAGGTTTGAACCCAGCGTGGGCCAGCTAAAACAACCATGACAACTGCAACAACAACAAAAAATAGCCAGGTGTTGTGGTGAGCTCCTGTAGTCCCAGATATTTGGGAGACTGAGGTAAGAGAATTGCTGAAGCCCAAGAGTTGGAGGTTGCTATGAGCTGTGACGCTACAGCACTCTACCAGGGCCACAGAAGAGAAGAGAAGAGAAGAGGAAGAAAAGGAAAAAAGAAAGAAAGAAGGAACTATGATACGAAGAAATCCAAGATGGCCTAAGATTCTCAGTCCCCAGGGGCAATGCTTTGTTTCCTGGGAGGGAAACATGTGGGGACATCTCTGAAGGAATTTCAGACTTCATTCTCAGCCTCGTGCCTTTCTTCTACGTCAGGTTCTCCATTTTGAATTTGGCCTGACCTCCACACTTTTCCCCAGCCCTTTCTCACTTCATTTCGTCTGTACCTTTGCATTCTCCCTTATACCCTCATCTTCTACTGGGTGTGGTCCAGCTCTGCCTTGGTCAGTACTTAGCCCTCACTTTAGGAATCCCTGCAAGGTCTGATATCCCAAACAGGAAGGTCAGTGTAGCTAAAGTCTTTAATTTGATTCTTTTCTTTCCTCCATAATGGAACTATCATTTCCTAAGAGCACACATTGTGTTAATATACAAAGAAAAAAAGAAATGACAGCACTGATTCAGTTCAGGACCAACGTGTACAGACACTTCCCTGTGGGGCCAGAGTTTTATATTCAGGATGTAAAGATCCCCCCAGGCCTTTTCTGGCTTCCATTTAAGCTGATTCCGTTTCATATGAACTTGGACAGTTACTTTACAATGGGTTCAAACGGTTTCTTTTAAAAGCTGAACAGGTGCTTTTCACCTGGCTACATTATACGCCAGTGGAAATCATCCCCCTGGATTGTGGTAATAGGCAAGGTGCAATGTCATTACAAAACCGGTAATACAATAAAACATTTTCTTGTCTACCAAAACCAGATGAAGTGGGCAGAAGTGAAAGAGATTATCTATACCATTCCTACTCACATTAACCCAGAGATTGCCTCTGTGCCAGAAACGCTTTAGACTTTAGGGTCAAACAGTGAATAACTGGTACTTTAACCGGCAATGTGCCTTTATTGGAACACAAATGTCAAAAAAATTGCCTTCACAGATCAAAGAAAAATAAATATTTGGGCATATCCCAAATCAGGACATATTGCCATGAGCAATTATTTCCATTTTGGTAACAATTGCATACTTTTTATACTTTTATCTCTATTTTGATTTTATTTCATCTTAGTGAAGCAAGTTACTAATGCGGGCTCCTCATAACTCTCCCACTCATCTTTATGGACAGAGAGGCCCAAATGGCTGAAAGTAATTCAATTAGCACATTTCATTTATTTAAGTACACACTAGTGTATTGATATGTATCATGCTATGCTAAGCTCTTAGGACAATGAGCTTAGCCTGAAGAGGATGACATTAAAATTTCTAGTATGGCAAATGTTTTTAGTGCTATACTAAATAAGTTAAAACCACCTAGGGAATTTTAAACAATATTCTTGCTCTGTCCCAACTCCTAAGGAGTCTGTCTGGGGCAGAAGACAGGCATTGGAGGAACTGTAAAATTCTCCAGGTGATTTTCAGGTGTATCCAGGGAGATACAAGTTGAAGGAAACAAAGAGACACTTGTGGTGCTGTGATAGTGAGCTACAAACTTTCCCTGACAAAGAGAGAGTTTGTAAAACTCACTAAAAATCAGGTTGCAGTTGATTTTAAACTTAAAGGATGCATAAAACTACTCCAGGTAAGGAAGAAGGCACACGAAGTTGGAAGGGCTGAGATCTGGCAAGATCTGGCTGACTACCTTACCCCTGCCTTAACTTATCTGGGTCTATCCACCTCTGTTGTTGCCACTCTAATGCAACCTGTCATCATCTCCACCTTGCACAAGTCTACCAATTTCCCAGTTCTTTTCTGCATAAACACACTCTTTTTTGAAACCCAATGTTCCCAACTGCAACAACAAAAAATATTGCTTATTTTAAGAAATCAATTACATTCCCTAGTCAAATCTTTCAGTGGCTTCGTAATAAGCCTTAAAGTCTAAACTATCTAATTTGTAGGTAAGGTTCCACATTATTTAGCCCTGAAATTCTGCCAGGCTCATTTTAAGCTTCCTGTACACCCTCTCCGCTGAAGATCAAGGGTCTCATTCATGTCAGGTTTGTTTTATTCCCTGTGAAAACCAGGCTCTCTCCTTTCTCAGGACCTCTGCAGAGATGGTTCTTCCTCTTGGCATGCCACCCACATTGCCTCTCAGCCCACCTTTGACCTAGAAAATTCTACTAATGATTAAATGTCAGCTTAAATACCCCTACCACACAGGTTTCCCGAATGACACCTTCCAATTAAGTTAGGGGTACCTGTTACTAGTCCCCATGGCCAGAGTTCTTCTCTCCCTTGTGACATCAATCTCCAGTAATCACATGCATGGACATTTGCAAACTTCATGAGGGTAGAGATTCTTCATGAGGGTAGAAGACTGCAAACTTCATGAGGGTAGAGACTCTTTCTAATTCCTCCCTGCATTATTATCCTTTTGCATATACCTGGGATTTGATAAATGACTGGCAAATAACAGTTTGAATAGTTCACTCATACAAAAAGGTCAGTCAAACTTACTTTTTCACTCCACGATTTCACATTGGTCACAATCTGAGCAGGATCAGCTAAAACCTGGGGTGAAACAATATAGCACTCTTCTCTCTCTGGTCCCTTTTTATCCCTTCCTCTCTTTTCCATTTTTCTTCAAGAGTTTAGCTTTTTGTACAGATATTTGCACTTATAGAAAAGGAAGGAATAATCTTTATTAACAACAATAATATTATTTTAATTATTTAAAAAACTGAATGGGTGCTATATCTTGATTGCAATGAGAAAAAGAGAAGAAGCAGTTAAATCTTTTATAATAGCTAGGATATGCAGTTAATCATTGGATTCTCTTCATTTCACAATAATTTCCCCATTTTTAAGATGAAGGAATTGACACTAGGAAAGATAATTATTTCCCCAAAGTTTACAACTAATAATTGAACCACCAGGGTAATGACCAGTATTTAAGTAACTCTCCACTGCTCCATCAGACCTGTGACAAAGAGGTAAATTATTTTCAATGTACCTTCTGCCTCTCACATGAGAAACTATCTAAGGTTGTAAGTTTATATTGTTTTTTACATTTCAGGTATACATAGTATATTTTAGTTAATTATGTCTATAAGGATAAAATATTACTTATATTATATTTCTTGTCCTTTGTCTCATAACCTTTTAAAAATTGCATCCATTCATCCATGCAATAAACATCTGGTGCTAGGAATATAATTCTGAATTGCTTTCAGAAAATTAATATTATTAATCATAAAGACATTTTCTTAAGATTCTGAATTTGGTTATACTTCATTTCTTTCTGAGCTTTGTAATTAAATTCCATTATGCAACACCTAGAATACAGTTGGTAATTCTTGCATATGGATGAAATATAAAAAAAAGGCCATGCTGGCATCTGAGCTGTGGCGAATAAAGAAGTGAACTGGTAAAGGATCGCCTAATATCCTAACCCTCAAAATAGATAAAATGTATCAGATCACATTATGGTGGTCCTTGAAAACTAAATGTAAAGTCTTTTAATACCAGTTCAATCAAAACCATATATTCTAGATAGTTTCACAGAAAAACTGAACTCATATTAACTCTATGCACATCCATAAATGTTAAAGAATATTGATTATTCCAACTACTATGTGGTTTCCAAACTTCAAATGATTCCTGCCAGGAACTATCTATGACTAACTCAAATCCAAATCTTCCCTCTATTTTCCTCTTCCCTGTAAAACCTGTAAGTGGGTTTAATTATTAGTTAGGTCCTAGTATTATTCCCAAGGTGGATTTTTTATTATCTCTTACCATTACAAGGCTTTATCTAGAAAGAAAGTGCTGCAACAACAAATATCTCTCAAAGGCAATATCTAGACAGATAATTCTATTAAATATTACCGTGTTTATCTATTATTATCTAATCCCAAACCTTGACAGGGTTTCACCTGTGTGAGTCTGCACAAATTGCCCCAGCAAAGAAAATATTTATTTAAGAAAACTGTTGGCAACATAGCTCTTCATTAAAGAGAAATGGTACTAAAAGTTAAATCCATAAAAGTGCTTCCTTAGAGTTGAAAAATGCTATACGAAGGGAAAACATAAGAAATTAAAGGGGCTGGAAGTGCCAGATGAGTTAGGGGAAGTGGCTCAAGACAGACACTGCAAGCAGTTCAATTGTTTTAAAACTTACTTTTTTACTTCTGTTAGTAATGATGAAGTAATTATTCCCAAATTATAAACAACTGTAATGCTGGACTACTTATGAAATAAATGTTTTCAGATGTTTCACAGTATGGAGTGCAGAATGATAATCCTAAAAAGCAGGGAGGAAAAGAGAGTAGTTCCATAATAGCTACTGCTGTTTTTCTTGGAGTCTCTTTCCAGACTGATGTATAGGGATAGACAGTTCAAACATAATGTAGCGATATCACTGAGTTCAGCAGACAGAAATCAGATTTTGGGACTTTGGAGGGTCTAGAATTTATGGGACAGAGTACCAGAAAGAAATAAACTGTACAGAAAATAAATCTTAGAAATTGTGATAGGGTGATTTCCTTGAGTTTTTAACCAAACACTTAAATAAATCAGTCCAAACTGGTTCAGACTAGTGAAAAGCAGTTCAGACCAGTCCAGACCAGTTCAAACCAGTAAACACTGGATTGGACCAGTTCAGACCAGTTAAAGACAGTTCAGACCAGTCCAGACTAGTTCAAACCAGTCAAAACTGGTTCAGACCAGTTAAAAGCAGTCCAGACCAATCCAGACTGGATCAGACCAGTCAAGACTGGATCAAACCTGTCCAAACTGGTTCAGACCAGTTAAAAGCAGTTCAGACTGTTATAGACCAGTTCAGGCCTGTCAAAACTGGATCAGAGCACTTCAAAGCCAGTTAAAATCAGTTCAGACTGGTCCTGACCAGTCCAAACTGGTCCAAACCAGTTCAGACCCAGTCAGACTGGTCCGGACCAGTTCAAACCAGTCTAAACTGGTTCAAATCAGTTCAAACCTGTCCAAGCCGGTCCAGACCAGTTCGAACTGGTCAAAACCGGTTCAGACCAGTTCAAACCAGTTCAGAATGGTCCAGACTGGTTCAAACCAGTTCAAACCATCCAAACTGGTTCAGATCAATTAAACGCAGTTCACTGGTACAGACAGTTTCAAACCATTCCAAACCGGTTCAGGCCAGTTCAGAACAATTCCGACCAATCCAGACCTGCTCAAACTGGTTCAAACCGCTCCAAACGAGTTCAGACTAGTTCAGACTGGTCCAGACTGGTTCAGAGCAGTCCAAACTGGTTCAGACCAGTTCAAACCGGTCCTAACTGGATTGGACCAATTCAGACCAGTTAAAAGCAGTTCAGACGGGTACAGACCAGTTCAAACCAGTCCAAACTGGTTCAGACCAGTTTAAAGCAGTTCAGACCTGTCCAGACCTGTTCAAACCGGTCCAAACTGGTTCAGAACAGTTAAATGAAGTTCAGACCAGACCAGAACAGTTCAAATTGGTCCAAACTGGATCAGACCAGTTAAAAGTCCAGTTTAAAGCACTTCAGACCAGTCCAGACCAGTTCAAACTGGTCCAAACTGGATCAGACCAATTCTGACCAGGTAAAAGCAGTTCAGACTGGTCCAGACCAGTTCCAACCGGTCCAAACTGGTTCAGACCAGTTAAAGTCAGTTCAGACCAGTCCAGACTAGTTCAAATTGGTTCAAATTGGTTCAGACCAGTTAAAAGCAGTCAAAACTGGATCAGATCAGTTAAAAGCCCAGTTTAAAGCAGTTGAGGCTGGTCCAGACCAGTTCAAACTGGTCCAAACTGGATCAGACCAGTTTAGAACAGTTAAAAGTAGTTCAGACCAGTCCAGACCAGTTCAAACCGGTCTAAACTGGTTCAGACCAGTTAATAGCAGTTCAGACCTTTCCAGACCAGTTCAAACCATTCTAGATCAGGTCAAACCGGTCCAAACTGGTTCAGACCAGTTAAAAGCACTTCAGAACAGTCCAGACAAGTTCAAACTGGTCCAAACTGGTTCATACCAGTTAAAGGCAGTTCAGACTCGTCCAGAGCAGTTCAAACCAGTCCAAAGTGGTTCTGATCAGTTAAAAGCAGTTCATAACAGTTCAGACCAGTTCAAAGCATTCAAAACTGGATTGGAGCAGTTAAAAGCCCAGTTAAAAGCAGTTCAGACTGGTCCATACCAGTTCAAACCGGTCCATACTGTTTCAGACCAGTTAAAACAGTTCAGACTGGTCCAGACCAGTTCAACCCATTCCAAACTGGATCAGACCAGTTTAGACCAGTTAAAAGCAGTTCAGACTAGTCCAGACCAATTCAAACTGGTCCACACTGGTTCAGACCAGTTAAAAGCAGTTCAGACTGGTTCAGACCAGTTAAAAGCATTTCAGACTGGTCCAGACCAGTTAAAACTTGTCCAAACTGATTCAGACCAGTTAAAAGCAGTTCAGATTGATCCAGACCAGATCAAACCAGTCCACACTGGTTCAGACTAGTTAAAAGCATTTCTGACTGGTCCAGACCAGTTCTAACAGGTCCAAACTGGATCAGACCAGTTAAAAGTATTTCAGACCGGTCCAGACCAGTTCAAACCAGTTCAATCTGGATCAAAACAAAAACTAATCTGACAAACTTTCCTTTTAAATGGATATTTTAGTGCACTTATACTTGTAATTTTTCCTAAGGTTTGATTAACATCTACCATTTTAATATTTATTTTCCATTAATCTCCTGTATTTTTTCCCCTTGTTCGTCCTTTAGTCCCTTGTTTATGTTAAATAGATACATTTTAGTGTATTATTTATTTTTTTGCTATATTTTTTGAAATTCATTTTGTGGTTGTTCTAGGAATTACAATATGCATTTTAATTTAGCATAACATACTTCAGGTTATTAACTTTTATAAAATATGTAAATTATATTTAATAATAGTTCCGTTTCATCTCCATTCTTTGTGCTATTAGTCATTATATCATGTTTATGCTTTAACAATTGTTGCAATGCAGTGTTGTTTTATGCATTCAACATTATCTCAATATTTGTACTTTTTCTTGCATAGTCTCTTTCACAGTAATGGTAGTTTTAATTTTCTTTAAACTATATTTTAATTTTGAATCCTTAAACTATTATTGGAGTAATTATTTTTATACTATTTTCTAGGTGTGTAACAAACATTAGCAATCTCTACTCCCATTTATATTTTTATTTTTTTTGAGACAGGGCCTCAAGCCATCACCCTGGGTAGAGTGCTGTGGCATCACAGCTCACGGCAACCTCCAACTCCTGGGCTCAAGCGAGTCTCCTGCCTCTGCCCCCCAAGTGGCTGGGACCACAGGTGCCCATCACAATGCCTGGCCATTTTTTGGTTGCAGCCGCCATTGACTACTCCCATTTTTAATCTTTATTTTTTCCATTCCCCACACAATTCCAATATAGCCATAGTAATTTTGTTTTATCTTTGAAAGAATTCATGTTATTATATTTTTGAAAACACTCAATCTGTACTTTCTTTCAGAAAGCTAAAATATTTTATTTAAATGAACTGTCATTTATTGTACACATTATATGGCTATGTACAGATGTCCCTTGACTTCTGATGGAACTATGTCTTGATAAACCCTTTGTAAGTTGAAAATATTGTTAAAAATGCATTTAATGAATCTAACCTAGTGAAAATCATAGCTTAACCTACTCTATTTTAAACTTGCTCAGAACACCTACTTTAGCCTTCAGTTGGGTAATATCATCTAATACAAAGCCTATTTTACAATAAAATGTCTCTCAAGCAGTTTATGAAAATCAAAATGGTTAAACAAGCATTTAAAGTATAGTTTCTACTGAATTATGTTGCTTTATCACCATCTTAAAGTTGAATAATCATAAGTTTGGAATCATCTCTAAGTGGCTCTGCAGAAGTCTGTTTGTTTCTCTATTTGAGCATGTCACACCAATCTTCAGAGTCTTTCTGAAATCTCATGTATTTCATAAGTGTTTCTTTGTTCAGACAGGGTCCCACAAATTTCTCTCTTTTCTGAACTTATAAGAAAGTACTTTTTTATCTATCTGGTTATTAACATGCTACTTGATTTGTGTTTTTTTCTTTTATGTTCATTTTCTCAACATAATCATCACCATACCTGTTATCTGCACTGTCATTATCATTAACACACAGGAAACTTTTCCCAGTGTTTTGCATGTATTATGCGACTGAATCTTTCTTTACATCATGTTTGTTTCAGGTGGGTTGAGTGATATTTAAATATTTAACAACTATATATATCATGGGCACTGACCCAGACAAATGGATGCCGGGCATAAAGAACTGCGATACCCATAATGATTGGCACTGGTGGAATAACCACTGGAAGCTCATTATTAATATTACTTTAATTTGTGGATATATTTCTTTAAAAATATCCAGAGCATTTGGTCTATGTCTGACAGAGAGCCCTGAAAATAAAAACATAAATGAGTAAACCATGGTTATCATTGTCACGGACAGCATAGTTGTTAGGAAATAAATAAGAACTGCTGTCCTCATTTTTCTCTTATTTCCATAACTTGATATAATGATGTCTGAATAATAGATAGTAAAAAAAATATCTGTGATTGCTGGTAGTAATGATGATGATGGCATTGTTAGGGGTAGGCAGGTCCTTACACAGCCAGTTTCCATCTTAATAAGCATCTTAAGAAATGTTTTTAAAATGCACCTATGACCATGATACCTTATGTAAATCTGTAAAAATAAATAAAAGAGAAAATAAAGAGGCAGAAATAATGGTGTGATTTGTTGTTTAAGCAGTGAATCTCTGATGAATTAGCAAAGAAAATGAAAATTGCATTAGGAAGAGCATGAAACCCTGTTTGTCCAAATGGATTCTATTTAACTCCCACATTATTAGATAGAAATGCCTGCTGGGAAATAGCATAACTTCTTCAGGCACTATTCATATTTTTAAAGATAATGAAACTGTGTCAAATATTTATGTAAACCCTTTAGCTCATTTTTGAAATATTACTGTAAACAATCATTAAATGTTATTAGTAGGCATCTTTATTCTGATCCAAAAAGAAGTGCTTTAAGTATTAATTAGGTGTTCAGAACCTGGTTAAACTAAATTAAAAATCCATTCCAAATTAAAACCCAAAGATATAAAAAATATTGCAGAAGTATAATCACTGTTGTGTTTGGAAATAGGACAGTGAGATGCTTTCCAGGGCAGGAGCTTCAACAGAATAGGTGAATTTTCTGGCACACCCTCAATAGCATTTTAATTTTTTTTATTGTGGAGACTCTAATATGTTAGGCTAATGTTAGTAGTTGTAATTACAGTTCTCATGTTGTATTTTTACCCTCTCCCATCTGTAACACCTGCTGTTCAGGACAGCAGATCTGGTGTCTTAGCTTCAGTTTATGTGATGTGTCATTAGCAAGCATTCTACATTTTAGACAGAGGTTTTGTTCTTCTTTTTCTTTTGGAAAAGAAAGGCTCTATGCCAGTTCCAAGGGGGAGACAACATGGGATTTGGAGTCAGAAGACCCTAATTCAAATCCTTGCTTTTTTATTTGTTAGCTCTTGTGCAGAACTTTCTCTTGAACTTTAGTTTCTTTAACCGCTGAGTGAGCATAGCCAGTCCAGTCTACATCCTGGTATTATGAAGATGGAGTGACATGCAATGTAATGGCATGAAATGTAAAGTGAGGTAAATGTATACCTTTATTTAAATAGCATTATTTATTATGTTATTAAGTAGAATGATAAAGGTTATTCAATGACCTGTCATCTCATCTAATTTTCATATCTCCCTACAGTAGGCATATTCAGTCTTGTTCTAGAGATAATGGAAATAGAAGCTCAGAGAGATTAATAGAATTGCACAAATATCGCAGTAGCCGAGATTTTACACCACATTTTCAATCCCAAATCAGTCCCCGTCTCTATTGATCTATAGTTCTTACCATCATGACAAGGTCAAGTGAGGGGATGAGGTCTGGCGGTCAGGAAGCAGAGGCCGTGCCTATAAGGTTTAAAGAAGCCTAAGCATGTGCTTTGCTTTATGGTAACTTAATTTATGAAAATCACAAAGTATGGAAAAAATGTCCACTAAAGCTTGTTAATATGTTTGTACTCAGATGACTTTCTAAGGGGACATGTCCAGCGGCAGTTAAGAGGCTGTTTTCTCTTCCATAATCATGTGCCTCTGTAACCACGCCTGCCATGGCCTGCCTCTTCCCACAGACCATGCCACCAGGAGGCAGTGACAGGTGAATTCGTTTCATTTTTGAGCTCTAGTCAGTCACTTCCCTTGCTGAGTGGAGAAGATATTTTGTCTGAGTCTATCATAGGTATTGTTTTCTCAGAACTGGATATGACATGATGAGTAAATATGAAAAGGTGGTTGGATTAGTTTGCTACTGTTACTGTCAGAGATTATCACACACTTAGTGGCTTAAAACAATGAAGATTTAATATCCTGAAGTTCTGGAAGCCAGAAGTCCAAAATCAGTCTTACGAGTCGAAGGCCATGGTGTTATCAGGGCTGCTCCTTTGGAGGCTGCGGGGAAGGATCAGCTGCCGTGGCTTTTCCACGTTCCAGAGGCCACTTGCCTGCTTGGCTCACCGCTGCTTCCTTCATCTTCTGAGCTCACTCTCTCCCTCTGCTCCTCTAGTCGTCTTTCCTTCTCTGCCTTTGACTTTCTTGTCTCCATTTATAAGAATCTTTATGATGATAATCACTGGACCCACCTGGAAAATCCAGAATAATCTCCTCTTTTCAAGACCTTACTCAGAGCTACAAAGTTCCTTTTTCCATATAAGCTAACATATACATAGGTCCTGATTATTAGGATGTGAACTTTCTTGAGGGGAGGACATTGTTCAGCCCACTATAACACAGTCACTTGCTGCCTGACATTTCAATCATGATGGACTGTGTATATGGCCATGGTCCCATAGGATTATAATACTGCACTTTTACTGTCCCTTTTATATGTTTACATACAAAAATACTTTTCATTGTGTTGCAGATGCCCACAGGTTGTAGTGTAGGAGCAATGCTGCCTGCCATAGTGCCCAGGCAGGCTACACGATGCAGGCTGGTGTGGACAACTCTGTGGTGTTTGCCCAGTGGCGTACTCGCCTCATGACACATTTATTTGAATGTATCTCTACCTTTAAGTGACACAGAACTGTAGTTAGTATTTTTATTTTTAAATTTATTTCTTTTAATTTGTGTATAGAATTTATATCTCCATCAGATAACATTGTCAAATGTCATAATGGTTAATTATATTCTTTTTATTCTGCTAGTGAAAGGAAGACGCAGGATCAGGCCTCTGTAAATGCTGAAGGCAGCCCTCTGCCCCCCTGGCTCACAGTTTTCAACAGATCTACTTTGCTCTTTTAGTGAGATATTGATGAGATCAGTAGAGTCATACAGATATGATAAATTCTGTCCTATTAATGAGTTCTGGGCTTATTAAATTTATATTTTCTAAATATATTATGATTATAGTTTTTCATTCATTAGCAGATATTCCAACAATCTTAGATGAAATAAAATTGATCACTATAATGAATATGTAACACATGCATTTTTAAAAATTCATGATCAAATTAGTCTAGACTCTTCAAGCCTCTCTCATAATAGTCAAATAGTTTTTAAAAATTATGATTTTTAATCTATTTGTGTCTTGAAAAGAGAAGGAGACAATAGAATTTAATTTACTCGTGATGGCACTTTATATTTGTGCATTACGTTATGATTTAAATGTTTCCTTGTCTTTCGATCTTATTTTATCCTCACATGTAGCAGATCTTTTTAGTCCTGGGTAAGGTTGTTTCAAATAAGAAAAAAGCATAACACATAAGAATTACCTGGTTTTCTGTTCTTTTAAAAATTGTTTTGTGCTTTAAAAATTTATTGTTAATTATCATGGATACATAATATTTGTACATATTTATGGGTTACATGTTATGTTTTAATATAGAAATACAATGTGTAATAATCAAATCCAGATAATTGGTGTGTCTATCACCTCAGGCATTTATAATTCCTGGGTGTTAGAAACATTTGAGTCCCAATCTTTTAGTTATTTTAAAATATACAATAAATGATCATTCTACCTGGGATCTGTCTGTGCAGTCATCCTTCGCAGATGTTAGGCTGGTTTATCTGTATTACTCCTTTCCTAAGGTGAATTTAGCATCATCAGGAGAATCACTTAAGCCCAAGAGTTTGAGGTTGTTTTGAGCTGTGATGCCACGGCACTCTATGGAGGGTGACATAGTGAGATTCTGTCTCAAAAAAATAAATAAATAAAATTAAGTAAATGAT
>CAUYQV010097975.1:0-21222 GCA_963574575.1 Galagoides demidoff | reverse complement strand
AGCCCCAGGCCCTCTCCAGTCACCAGTCTTACACTGCCACTGGTGTTTCCTTATTGGTTTTTCATCCTACTCTTCTACCAGAATTACCAGATTCTCAAGAGTGGGTTGCTTTCTTTGTGAAATGCTGTGTTTCCAGACTCTAAAGCAATGTAGGATGTTCAGAAGGCTTTTGCTAAATGCTGGTTGGATTAATGAATGTTGAAAGTATTCAATGAATTGGGCCTTTCTTTATAGACACAGACCTAAGCTTGAGCCCCACTTCTTAGCTATTTCCTCTCCCCAGATCTCAGATTTTCTCATTTATAAGATTGAAATAAGTAGAGTCCCACCTCTTGGAGCTGCTGTGATAAAATCAGATGGTGCCCATAGCAAGTTTGGTACACATGGCCTGTGGAGTGAGCTTGGCATGCACAGCTGTGGTTTCTAGGACCCTCACTGGCTCCTTATTTACACTTGAGGAGCAGTGGGCATTTGGGGGAGATGGGAGGGTGTGAGGTGCATGTTTAAAACTTATATGGGAAATACAGGCTGCTTCTGAGCTCCAGGAGATATCACAAGCTGGATAATGTTTATTTAGAAAATCAGCTTGAAAGTTAGTAATTATCTGATTAATGACCATCACACAAAGGGCTTCTGTTCCCGGATGATGGGTTTAAGTGTATCTGGACTCAAGGGGAAGATTCTAACCTGCTGCTATCTGAATGATGAAATATTTAAAATGGGCTGTGCAGAGTGGGGAGGTAATTAAGTGTGTGGCAAACATATGGCAGAGGCTATATTTCTCCTGCTGAAAGAAACAAGTCCAGATACATAACATACACACATTCATTCTCCCTCCTATAAATACACAGATTGGAATGATGCTGTGGCAACATTTTGTTAAGTACCAGAATCCTGGAGAAATCACTGGAAGCACGTTATCAGAGAAACAGATGGTTGGTGTCCCTCCTGGTCTGAAGGTATTTCTGGCTGTCTTGTGGTTATTCTATAAATAATCCACACTGCCAGGTAATGGGAGATAACCAATCAGTTGTACTCCCTGACTTAACCAAAAAGAAAAAAAAGTGTTGGAAAAAACTATAAAAGACTGATTAGTTTAAACATGACTCTGTCACTGCACTGGAGGGTTAAAAGGGGTCCTCAGAAACTATCAAGACCACTTGCCCCTTCTAGGGGAAACCTCATTGGAGTAGGTTCAGTTTGGCTTTTATAGACTTTCGGGGGCTGGCATTGAAATTCCATAATGACATCTGTGGCCCTGCTAAAGAACACAGACCATGTGGATTCTGCCCACCTGGACCCTAATTCTCTTAGCTGCTCCTCTCCATTGCCCCACTCAACCCCGAACTTGCTCCTGTTCTGGTTTAGAAGTTTAGATAACCCAAAGTCAGTGTTTGTGATGATTTTTTTTTTTTTGTCACTGCAGGTGAAGGTCCACAAAGGGAGATGAGGCCAACGATCCCCCAAACAACTTGCTTTCGACATCCTCTTCTTCCTCCTCACAAGGAGACCATCCCGAGGCACTCTCCATTACTCCTGTTTTACAGATGAGGCCTTGACGTTCAAGATGCTGACTGTTCAACCAAGATCACACAGGTAGTCACTGGAAATGAGCCTAGGACTGTGCCCTGGGCACTCTGCCTCTTTGTCATGACATCATAGAAGGGCAATGACCTTCTTCTTCTTTCTCATTCCTTATGCTTTATGCCCCCATCAGAGGCCTTTTCCCAGAACCTAAGAACAATGGCTCCTTCTCTAATGCAGAACACGAAACTTGCCCATGCAAGAGTAAGGACCAGGTGTAGAATGAGAATCTCTGTCTTTCCATTTACTTACCCACCCACCCATTCATCGATTTTTTTATTCACTTACTTATTCATTTATTTTTTTGAATTTTTAATGTGATACTGAGAATGAAGGTCCTGTTGGATACTTATAAAACCCAGAACCCTCTTTCCAGGCTTCAAAATCTCCATCCCTTCCTTTATCTAATCCTTTATCTATGGCTCAGCCTTCTGGACCATAGTTTCCAGGACTGTAAGGCAGGAAAACCACCTGCGCTGATGACAAGGTGCTCTCTGTGAAGGGCTCCCCATCATGCCTGGATGTTTAGCCGACACTAACACCCCTTCCCTATGGGTACAGAAAGAAGTGGGTGGGAGGCTCTTCTCACACTCATCACAGTCTCTCCTTCATTACAATAGAGACATGTCTGTTTCCCCAATACCTAGGCCTGGATCTGCAGGAATTTCTTACAGATTAAGCTCTGTAGATCTCACTCACTGATGTGTGCCCCAAACCTAGCGTGGGAAAGAAGCCCCTTTACTGGGTTTTTGTCAAATACGTGTATTGATAAATGGAATCTGGAATAACCTTTTAAGAAAATTCTCTACTCAATTTTGTTTTGTATAAAACATACGGTTTCTTTACCCATTAAAATAGCTCCCTTTAAAGTAACACTTTCATGTTAGATTGTTATCCCATAATGGTAATAAGTCTCAGCTATGTCTAAAGAAATCGAGGGTATTCAAGCTGCTAGATTTTTAATTTAAAAAATTCTTTATTTCTGCATTCAGAGAAAAATGATGATCTCTAATTTGAAGAATCTCATTGAAAAATAGCCTTTTATGTTTGCATTTAATTAAAAAAGTAGGTATTTAAGATCATTTTAGGATTTGAGTTGTGGGAAATAAAACAGCCCTATGCAAATGAGAGCATGCTGGAGACTTTTAAGTCTTTGAAGATCTTCGTGTTATTGTATTATTTACAGCTGTTATTCCACTTGTGCAGAAAAAGAAAGTCCATCAAGGGAATAGGGCATACTGAATGATTATGCTGGAATCTGATGGGCAGAGACGGCTTGCTGGGATGCTTCTGGGTGCCAACTTTGTAATTTCTTTCTGAAATATCAACTATGTCCTTTTAATTTATTTCATAAATATTTCCTTTACCCTGTCATTCAGAATTCCTGAAGAAACAGACCCTGGGTGGAGAAAGGTATTAGAATCTCACCAGAGAGAAAAGTGGCATCACTTGTGATGTAATTAAATCCATTTGGCACTGAGGGTGTGCCACTTTGGATTCTCCTGGGTTCTGGTTGATTTTAATTGCAGTAGAACCTCTGTGAGTTGACCACTCAAGGGACTGCAACAAAGCGGTTGATGTACAGAGGTGGTCACCATAAGGAACTAGGCCTACTGTCCTGATATGTACACATGGTGCATGTCTGGTTACAGAAATTGGGGCAATTTAAGGAGGTGGTCAGCATAGGGAGGTCATCAGGTATGGAAGTTCTACTGCATTTCATTTGGAATTCAGGATGTAATTCTGTGATTCTAAGAAGGAGAGCTGCATAGAACATTCTGCTCAGAGAATTGTTCTGAATTGTTTCTGGTCCTTTGTCCATATCAATGTTTAATAATTACTTATATGCTGGGATTCATCAGCCTTTGTACGTATGACAGATATTTTCTCATTGTGTTTCAGTTGTTTTTTGATTTTGTGTATGGTGATTTGGGTCATGCATTTAATTTTTTTGTATTCAAAGTTATCAATCTTTTCTTATTGGCTCTGCATTCTGAGTTCTAGTTAGGAAATCTTCTCCCATCTTGAGTTGAGAAAGAAAGTCACCCTTTTAACACATGCACACTTCTATTTTTTACAGTTAGATCCCTAATCCACTGAAAGTTTATTTCGGTGCATGGCGTGAGATATGAATTTAATTTTATCATTCTCCCAGTGGTTACCAGTTCTCCCAGCACTATTTATTCAGAAGTCCATATTTGCTCATGGTTTGTCTTGATCATTATATCATGTACCATCAAGAAGGTCCTGGAACATCTGCTTTCTGTTGCTGAATGCTTATTATTATTAGAAGGGAAACCTTAGGCTTTACTCTCCCCATCCAAAATAAAATAAACTACTGTTGTTCAGGTGTGGAGGTTTTATAACTTGATTGTCAATGAACTCTTGCTTCTTAACAAGCCACATGGTACTGGTTGTGCCAACAGGAATGGCTGGAGGATACCGTAGCTCTCTCTGTGTCTCTGTCTGGTATTCCATGACCACAAGGTTGAGTAATGAGGGTCAGTATCTTAAATATCCTTCTGCAGAGTTTTTTTTTTTTTTTTTTGCTATTCATAATGGAGGTTGAAACAATAACTCTTATACTAGAAAGCCCAAACTCTCTTATAAAAGCATTTACCAACAGTGGCCTATGGATTACAGACTACCAGAGACTGATAAATTATCTGTCCTAATAACTAGCACATCCTTGGATCTAGTGCAGTGCCTGGCATGTAGGCAGTAGATTAAATCTTTGTTTAATAACCATGGGAATAAAAGAGTAATTGAATGAATAGTGTATTCCTGCCCAACCATTTCAAGTCCAGTATTGGAGTAGTTACATTAACAGGTGTTCTAGGCATTAAACATTTATTTCTCTATCATATTTAAAGATGAAAAATTATATTTATGGCTATGGGTCAGTCGTCTGGGCGTGCTTCTCCTGTAGGCCAAGTGTCACACAAGGACATTTTACTCCTGCTGGTGCACTGAATCCTTGTCACAGCCCGGTGAAGTAGGTATGATTAACCTGCTTTACTGTGTTTTGTAAATCATGTGGTAGGATGCAGGTGGAAAGGGAAGCTGGGTCTTAGGGCTGCAGGTCCATCATCATTCTTAGCAGCTTGCTGGGAAGTGTTATGATTTCTTTTTTTTCTTCCAAAAAAAAATGGCGTATAATGATGATCACAATTGTTCATAACTCTTGCAATGGCTGATGTGCAATAATTTGCTGCTATTTACAAATATCTCCTGCGAAGGGGTCAGAACTTCGCTGCTTCTTACAGTATTATTAGCATACCTTCATCTGTAGCAGGTAATAAATAATTCAGACTGAATTTGGCAGGAACAAATGTTTGTCCTTTCCCACTTTCTGTTGGCTTGAGAGGAAATTATTTTCTCTCTTCAATTGTTTACTGAACAAAAACGCATTTACATTGTTTTCTAAGGCAGTTGTGTGTTCTGGTTTATTTTTCCACCATTGGTTTGATGAATAAATTGTGCAAAAATCTACTCACTCTGGTTCCAAGAGATCTTGCTAGAAAAACATTTGGTTAAATTCATACAATAAAGCACACCATCCTGTCTAGGTCAGATATAAGGGCTCAGTTCTCCCCTGCTTCCAACAGAGTCATTTTATTCTGGAAGACAAATTATCTAGGTATAACTTTGAAAATCAAAATGTTTATTTAGAACCACTTTGGGTTTTCTGATGGGTCAATAGCTGTATTTAATAAATGTAAAGACATATCAAAGGCAGTTTCAAATAATGATGGCATTTTCTTAGGGATTACGAGCCTGATCACAACATGATAAACATACTAAGCATTTGTCTAGAACATTCTTTATCAGAAAGAGGTAGACTTGTTTTTGGCAGCAGCTGGGATGTAGGAAAAGGGGAGCTGAAACTGAGTTGAAAATTCTAGATTCAAGGCCCCCGGATTCAAGAGTGACTTGTTAGTTACATGACTATAACCAAGTACCTTACCCTCTCTGAATCTGCAGAATGTAAACATTGAAATGGAATTTGCACAGGAAAACATTGGATGTGACCTAAAATACACCGCAAATGTTACATTTTTATCTCTGTCACTGTTCTTCCCAGTAAAGGTAATAACACCTATACCTGTAGAGTGGCTTACTGGAGACGTGAGCAGAGAGAGTTATGTCCATTATGCTATCGGAGAGTGAGGGAGGTCACCTTTCTGTGGTCTGTTCTTCAACAATATTTTAGTGCATGTGAGTCTGTGGCAGGTCCTCTTCTGGGTGCCAGGAAGAGGCTGAGGAAGACCACAGCCCCACTTAGCACAAGCAGGGTGCTATATAAGGTGGGAGAATTACTTTACAAAGTAAGTCCTAATTCCTTCTCTCAAGGTGCTCTTAGTATAGTGCAAGGGAAGGGCTGAAGCACAGCCATGTGATTGCAACTGATCGATTGAGGTCAATTTGATCCCAACTTCCTAGGCTTCCACAACAAAGGACCTTATGTTTCTCCTGTTTTTCAGCTTCTTGGTGAAGAAGTTACATTGGCCTCTGTGCACGCTAAGATCAAATTCTCTCCATAGTCCTTATTCTTCCTTCTGTGCCAACTGGCCAAGAATTCAGGAATCACCTCTATCTCCATACAACAGGGAAAGAGAAAAGTCAAAATGATCAGTCCCCTTGGGGTCCCCAGCTTGGGACTGTGGTATTTCCTTTGCTGGTCACTGGTGTCGTCTTCACTAGCCTCGGTGTCCCTGATGTACAGTCAGCAGCATTTTGCCACTTCACGATTTCAGCTCTCCGGCTTACACTCATAGACCTGCCATGGTTGGGAAGCACAATAGACTCGTGAGAATGCAGTCTGGGAGGGAAGAGCACAATTCCAGTCTTTCTCCCATGAACTTTTAGGCCAACAGCATCCAGTAAGGTGGACACTCAAGGGTACAACACTTCCCATGTGGTGCATCCACACTGAGATATGGTAAACACAGCACATACTCATATCCTGGATTTCAAAGGTGCAATACATAAAGAAGATAATAAAATATCTTATCTATATTTCTTATGTTATTTGTTGAAACGATAATATTTTGGATATGTTGGGATAAATATAGTGTTAAAATTAATTTTTCCTTTTCTCTGTTGCTTTTTTAAATGTGACTATTCACAAACCCAAGCTTACGTGCGTGATTTGCACTGTGTTTCTTTTGCATGTGACTAGTGTTGTTTTTGGTGTGTTCAGAGTACTTGTTCAGACTACATCTTTTCCTGAGATGATTTCACCTCTGATGATCTTTGGTGCTGTTTATTGCTAGCAACTTTCAGTTCTGAGCTGCCTAATTTATCAGAAACACTCTCAAATATTGACCCCTAAGAGCAAAATGGGTCAGAATCCAGACCTCTTTCCTCCCAGGAGGCATCTTGGCTGCTATGCAAATGTATTGACCCCTGACTAAGCGTCCAGCCATTCATATCAAGGTCGCCTTGTTGCTCATTTAATTTCCACTTAAGAAACTTGGGACTGTTCTAGTGATTTTTCTCAAGACTGAGAAAAATGTGCTACCTCCACACAGACTAGGGGGAAGCTGACAACAATCAAAGTTGCAAAATCTATGAAGATGACCTGCCACTCAAATCTGTTCCATTTTTATCATCTGTAAACTGGTCGTAGCACTTCATGGCTTTCTCCATCACAAAGTCTGGAAGATAAATATAGTTAGTAGCAATCATACAGTGACAAAAATGTAGTCAGGAGGAGATAGAACAGTGAAGAGTGTTTGAAGATGCCCTCTCATAAATCAGCTCACTTCAGAAAGAGAAACAAAAATAATCAGAGGGCAGAGTTAGATCAGCTGGAGATGTGGCACCCCCAGGAACACAAAAGAAGCAAGTGAGGGGTGCAGGCACAATCTGTCCCTGCCAGAGTCAAAGCACTGACAACGTGCTCACTGCTCCATGGACCAACTGAAATGCTCTGCTGATTCTATAGCAAAGCCACTATTCCCCAGCAATGCATCCTGCACTGTAACCAAGTGATTCTACAGCAAGGCCACCATTCCCCAGCAATGCATCCTACACTGTAACCAAGTGATTCTACAGCAAGGCCACCATTCCCCAGCAATGCATCCTACACTGTAGCCAAGTGATTCTACAGCAAGGCCACCATTCCCCAGCAATGCATCCTGCACTGTAACCAAGTGATTCTACAGCAAGGCCACCTTCCCCAGCAATGCATCCTACACTGTAACCAAGTGATTCTACAGCAAGGCCACCATTCCCCAGCAATGCATCCTGCACTGTAACCAAGTGATACTACAGCAAGGCCACCTTCCCCAGCAATGCATCCTACACTGTAACCAAGTTCTTAAGTGTTTAGCAAGGCCTTTGGGTGGATTCCAGCAAACATGTTGGCCATCTTGCTCAGTAAGGGTCTCAGAGCAGTGTTGGGGTCTTATCATCCCTTCCTATAGCTCAGAAGACACAGGGAAATACTCAGCATCCTCTTAGAGCATGGAGCCTTGAAATCCCTGAGTTCTCTTTTGCTCTGGGTATACCGTCTATGCAATGCAATGAACTACAGAGCTCAAAGATCGTACCCAGAGGCTCACTGGGGAAGCCAGGATAGTTCTACCGTGCCAGTTTGGTGAGCCCACTGCCAGGTCAGTGTTTGAAGTAACTGCTCTGAAAATTCCAGCCTGCCTTTCATTCTGTTTAGTAGCATTGCTACCATGGCCCTCCTTAGTATCTACAAAGTGTTGCGATGTTAAAAGAAAGTATTAATTATTCAAACAGGAATGAGAACAAAACCTTGACTTTGACACACTCTTTGGCTGTGACATCCTGGGATGCTTGGAATCTTAGGTGTGCTTACAATAGATAGTGAAAGCTGGAGATGGATAGTCATGGCCTGAGGGTGGAGGTGGTTTAGAATCCTGGGCTGAGACAACCATGGGCCTAAAGATGAATAAAGGCCCTGCTGCTCAGAGCAGACTCAGCTTCTCACTCTTCTTTTGTCCACCCCATCCTATAACATCAAGGCTATTTTCTCTACCTAACATACAAGACCATTAAATCTAGCCTTCCAACAACTCCTTAATCTTTTCTCCTCACAATCACACAATCAATAAATAGTTATTCTGGTTATAACATGAGCATTCTCGCTGGCATGGAAAGAAAACCCCTAATTATGAACAAATCATTATTATCTTAGGATGCATTTTGTTTCTTCTTTTTTAGCATTCATTGAGTATAGATAACATAAGACTCTATTAGATAGACAAAAGCACATACCAATTACATAATTATCGATGAATTTATAGATCAAAATATATAGACATAAAGACAGTTAGAGGGGATAGAGTTATAGAAATACTATGAAATAATGAGCAGCTGAACTTGCTGAAATGGCTGTATTATTTGGCACTAGTTTTCAAAAGTTCAAAAGACAACAGTGAAAGTTTTTATTTTAAGAGCAATCATTGAAAGAATCAACTGACCTTGTTCTTCTCAGTCTCGAGTCGGAAAATAAACAGTGAAAGTGTATCTTAGTGGTTTGCAAGGGATTCAGGGCAGGATGCTCAGCTATTAGAAAGACATCGATTGGGCTGGAGGAAATGAGTTGGCTGCCGCATGAGATAGAAGCCAGTGCCCAGGATGGTGAGGTCAGGGCAGGAGGCCAGGACGGACTACATTTCCTGGCAAGAATTCGAGCTCATTGCTAGAGGCCTCCGATCATTCTGAATCTAGGTTTTCTATCCTTTACAAGACTCTTAGTTTGACATTCAATCATTCCATCCTTCAAATTCACAATATTGGTATAAATATTGTAAAAAAAAATGAATGCAGTTTAAAAATCTACTTTTTTAAGTTTAAAAATTATTCATTGCTTTAAAACTATTTTTTTTTTTGATTGACAATCAACATTGTCCAGAGACTATTTTCAGAAATATCTCTCACTCTGGAAAATAAGGAACCTTGCCAAGAGTATTACTCAGAAAATAAATGAGTGGTTCAAGAATATGAAAGCCATTAGCCTCCTCTGACCAGACTGCTTCAAATAGGCTGTATCGGGCAGGGTCATGGCTGGACAGGAAACCACCAGACACCAGTGCTAGTCTGGACTTGACATCCATGTGACCTTGAGCAATTCACTCGATTTTTCTGTGGTTCAGTTTGCTCAGGTTTCCAAAAATTAGAATGATAATACCAGGATGTTGTGGAGAGTCATCAGATTAGCAAGAAGCTTTGGGCTCCTGAGACACAGTTAATGTAGAAATAGATGATACCCAAGACTTGCCTCGCAGCAATACATCTTGTATTCTATTTGCTGGGTTCTCCTTTTTCCTTTCCTCACTGTTTTATAGCCCCATGAATTATTCCTTTCAGACACTGTATTGTTCTATTTGAATTGTTGCTCGGTTACAAAGGATGAGATAAATGTGTACTCTGCTAAAATCAGTTCATTTCAATTCAGCACAACAAGCATTGATGGAGAGCTTATAGGACATAGGTTATTTGATCATAATCCACAAATTCCTAATATTAAAAGGGTCCTCTAGCTTCTGTCTCCTTTTCTAATGTTGGCTCACTAACAACACCACATACTTGCCAGGTGATTATTTGCCAGGAGACTACGAACTGCTAGAGTTTTGCTAAGCACTGAGTTTGCCTCATCTCACTGAGTGTTTAGAACTCTGTCAGGTAATTTGGATTAGGAAACCACGAGCTATGTTTTATTAGTGTCCTCACCGTACGGACCAGAAAACCGAATGAGGTTTAGCAAAAACTCAGAGTCACTCAAGCAATCAGGAAGATGACTGTTTTTCACTCTTGGCTTTCTTCGCTTCTAGCCACTAACTTACCTGTCCCTGAATTAGGAACTGCCCAACACGAGCAAGCATGTGGCGTACCTGACACATGACACAAAGGATGCAGGTTCCTGCGTCTGCACACACCATCCTACTCTGCGGCTTGCTTGTTGCAAGCTAGAGACACATCCAAGGATTGGAACTGAGGGACTCTGCTGTGGATTTGGTGAGGACTGAGGTAGGACCAAGACCTCATGGGAATTTAACAGAGCAACCTCCCATCGCCATGTTGAGACAAGTTGATGGGTAAAACAAACCTTATGATTTCATGGTACTGGGTGGTGAAAGGAGTGTGATGACAGAGATTGACCAGATACAATTATGCCTGTGTACCGTGAGGACAGGAGTTTCTGAGGGATCACGGAGCCACCGCACCTCTTATTCCCATTTGCCTTGAATAGCTGAAAAGGGACAGTGATGAGACAGTTGCTCTAAGTCTCATCTTGGCACCTTGGTGTTTTAGGCCAGATAATTAATAGTCATTGGGGCTGCCCTGCAGGGCGTGGGACTTTTAGTGCTGTCCAGGAACCGTTACTATAATAGGTCTCCCTAGTTGTGAAAATTAAAAAGAAAAATGACTCCAGACTCTTCCCCCTCAGGGACAAGTTGGCCCTGTTTGAGAACCATGGCTCTCTGTTATCTTGGGAAATTGAGGACATCCAGGAGATGAGCAGTGGAGGTCATTGTTCTTCATAACATAACATCTCTTTCTTGAAAAGGAATCCAGAGGTGAGCAAGGCCTGCTTCTTGAACTTATGGCACCTATATTCTGTTAGAGAAAATGCTGGGCCTGGTGGCTCCTGCAGGTAATGCTCTGGGAGGCCGAGGCAGGTAGATGGCCTGGGCTCAGGAGTTTGAGATCAACTTGAGCCAAAGTGAGACCCCATGTCTAAAATAGCCAGGCATTGTGGTGGGAGCCTGTAAGACCCAGCTATTGGGGAGGCTGACGCAAGAACCTCAAGAGTTTGGGGTTGCTGTAAGCTATGGTCCCATGGCACTCTATCCAGGGGGACAAAGAAAAAAAAGAGAAAATGCCATCTGATGAGAAGAGAGTGGAAGGGCTATGTGGCTCCAAAGACACATGCTTATTCCAGGCCCCTTGAGAAGCCCTGGATTAAGGGACTCAGGGTAGAAAAATAATCCAAGCAAGAAAAGAGAGAAGTCCAATCAGAACTGCAGGCTGAGGCCCACACATTAGAATAGCTGTGGTGACAAGGAAGGAATTTTAGTGACATGACTCCTGAAAGAGAAAGGAGACCCCAGGGAAGAGACAGCTGTCCTGGTTGGCTAGGACAAGAGGCTGGAGCTGGGGGTGGGGGACAGGCCAGCTGTAGGGGGTAAAGGTGGATGCAGGGGCATCAGTGGGCACAGGAAAGGGCTTTGGAGAAGCTTTGTTGGGAAAAGGACAATAGTTAGAGCTGAGGATAAGCTGAAGAAAGGGAAAATTTAAAACAACATTTTTGCAGAATGCTTCCAGAACCAGACAAGCCTGGTGGTAGCGTAACAAAGGTGTGGCTAGCACACCCCGCACAGGAGAGCAGGAGGTAACGGCCAGAACTCTGGCCTGGGTAGTTTATAAAGCTGCAAAAGAAAAGCTGTTGTCCCAGGGAGGATGTTCCTTGCTCCCTGGCAGTTCCTTGAGAAATCACAGAAATGAGAGACCTTTATTTTAAGGCTTTTAAGAGCCAGATGGCTCTTCTAAACATTGATTTTCCTCAGGCCTTTGGCCGACGTTGGGCTGCTGGAAGTTTAACCACTGGCTCTCTGGGACAAAACGTGACGTCCAGTGTGCCGTGTTTGCTGATCTCGGTGGTGTAAAGGCCCTTGCATGGCCAATTCCAAGCTTCTGGCAAGAAGCCATTGAAAAGAGCTGCATTCAGCTGGCTCTTGCTCACCTGTGTGAGCTGATGTGTGTCTATGTGATCTGGGTTCATTGCACAATGTGGCCTATGTCCTTGCTGTCATTTTTTCTAAGTGCCTTCTTCCCACCAAATTAATGGTATTTCAAGCACCCCCTTTTCCCAAGCTTAACAGTTCCCACCTTGTGAATTTCCATCCATAGCACCCTTTACAATGCATAGGATGAGTAGACTGCAGCCATAGAAAGCCAGCTTGGAACACCTGGGACAAATGGAATGTGGCCCACCAGAGATTTTTAGAAGAATGACAATGACAGCAAAACAATAGGGGGGCACAGGCTCAAATAAATGGTCCACGTAGGCAGAACTGCGGCTGAGTGCCATGGCTCACACCGTTAATCCCAGCACTCTGGGAGGCCGAGGCAGGTGGATCATGTGAGCTCAGGAATTCAAGATTAGCCCAAGCAAGAGTGAGATCCTGTCTCTACCAAAAATAGAAAAATTAGGCAGGTGTCCTGGTAGGCACCTATAGTCCCAGGTACTTGGAAGGCTGAGGCAGGAGGTTCCTTTTAGCCCAGTTTGAGGTTGCTGAGGCCTTGGCACTCTACCCCCAGCGATAGAGCAAGACCTTGTATGTCTCAAAAAAACAAAAAGAGAGAGAGAGAGAATCTCCAAGTGGCCATATGCCGGTAGTCAGATTGTTCTCTTCTGAATACTTTTTTTCAGTATATATATTTTTTTTTTTTGGCTGGGGCCAAGTTTGAACCCACCACCTCCAGTATATGGGGCCAGAGCCCTACTCCCTTGAGCCACAGGCATCGCCCTTTTCCCAGCATTTTTAAAAAAATAGCATATTTCCATGCTATCAAAATATACCAAGAAAAGCAGTGAATACATAAGGAGAAAAACCCTACAATCCAAGAGGGTTATATATATTATCAATATAATTTTGTCTTTTTCTTTCTAGCCTTTCCCCCATTATCTTTTCTACATATCATTTTATTTCCAAAGTGTTTAGATAATGAAGTGCATTTCAAGTTCACATTCTCTTTATGACAAACAACTTGGTGAACATATGTTGATGAGAGAAACAAACTGTTAACATGTCCCCCTTCTTACCTCGTCTGTTCCCAACTCTGCAAATCAGAGACTTGGATACTGTCTGGAACAAGAAGTCAACGTGTGTAATTCCTTAATTTGAAATCACAAGAAGGTGTGTGGGTTGAAGGGCTTGCTGGGAAATGGGGCAGACCTTTCTGTTTGTTTAATAACTGTGTGATGTGGAGTTACCTCATTAGGCCCATGCAGGTTTAATGATGCTTTGCAGAGAGTACATTGGTAGGTCCCTGCAGACGGCAAAAAATGATTTTTCTTGAAGATTTTTAAGGCATTTGTAACCTCTTCCCCATAGTTACCCCATTTGGCTTCGCTCTTTTCTAATGGCATAGGCGTTCTCCTAAATCAGGCATCCTCAAACTATGGCCCACAGGCCACATGCGGCCCACCTAGGACATTTATCTGGCCCACTGGGTGTTTTTGCTGCCACTGCCTGTCCTGCTTAGCAGCCAACTGGTCTTGGGGCCTGCTGTCCGGCCCTCCAACAGTCTGAGAGACAATGAACTGGCCCTCTGCTTAAAAAGTTTGAGGACCCCTGTCCTAAATATTTGTATTTTTAGTCATTCATCATTTGTCTTGCACAACGGGGAATTTTTCTTGCTGAAGACCCCAGTTCTCACAGCCTTTCACTCCTGGAGTGTAGTGGGTCATGGGAGTTTTATCTTTTACCCCTCTTGGTAACTATCCTAGTGCCTGATAGAGGCAATGATCTTTGGCATTTTTGGGACTTGGCAATTTGTCTGTCCCTTTCATAAACACTGGCTCAGTTCATCATCATGTCCCTAGGAGGGACTGAAGAGAGGGTTTGTTGGGCAGGGTGATAGGAGGGGAAGCTTAAGTGTTGGAGACAATGTTGAGTATGTCCCTTAACAGCTGTCTTAACCCTTTCCTAACATTGTGCTTTTCTACTCTCTCCCCATCTGTTCATCCAAAAAGATTTATTATCTATTTAGACAGTGTCAATTATTCTAATGAAGCTCAACCCAGGGAATCTTGTAGGCCCTTTCCTCATAGAGCATTTTAAATTATCTTTGTTCTTGTGGTTTAGCAAAACAAAACTAGAATTCTTTACATGGTGTCATCCATGTAATCTTGGTTTTCTCTTAACGATGCTTGATAATGGGTCAAGCATTTATACGCAACGAAACATCCCTGTATGGTCTAGTGGCATCGTTCAGAAAGAGGGAAGCTTCCAAGGACAGTGTCATCCAAAAGCTAACATAAAAAGTTGTGATCACTAGATTGGACTTCTGGGGACATGAACTTCTGAATTAGAGGGCCAAGTCACATTTCTGAGCTTATTCCTATGCCAGCAGTGAGCCAGTGTGGTGACAGGGTGTTAGGACTGAAGTAATCTAAAATACAATTGGATTGTGGAAGATATTTCAACATTCAATGGGATTTATACATTTTCATGAAATAAACAACTTTATCCTTTGAATCCAGGTAGAGATATTTCAGTATCTACTCTCACAATCCATCCATGCATAATGATGTCAATTTTTTCTAATATTCTACAGGACATGTACTGTTTTGACAAACGCATAGGGCATTTGTCAGAAGGGCCGGTTAAGGGTGGGAGGGCTGAGGGATTCTGATGATAGTAATGATGTTATTATCACAGCTCAACCAAGCTCAGAGTTACTTTTCTGGTATTCCCAATTGGTCAAGAGTAAAGATGGAATTTAGATCCAATTCTTCTGATAGCAGGCATTCTGACCCTGAATCCAATTTTACGTCTTCTGTAGCACTGTGGCTGCCTGCATACATAGTGTTCAATAATGGTTTACTGAGCTGGATTACATGGAGCTGTGGTTGAAGAGAGGTTTGGACCTGCCTTCCTGATAAAGACAATTTCCTATTGACCAGAATCTCAGATTTCTGGTCTGCCTCTGAGTTCATTTGATAAGAGACTTGATTTGAGCTTGTTTTAGCAGATAAGTTGAGTTAATATTTATTTTAGGAAAGTGGGATTAGGGAAGATAGGTGGGGAATGAATTATACATTTTCTGAGCAACTGAAGGTCATTAGGAAAACACACAGCTGCTAGAGATTTCCTACTAAGACTTGCACAGAGAAGCTGGAGGCAATTTCTGAATGTTCTGGTTTCTATTTATTGAAATCACTTTGGAAGTGGTGAGCTGGGACAATTAGGCTGTTAATTCAAATAAAAGAGAATTTTTGAAGAAAGAGTGCCACCTCTCTATGTAAATATAAAGGCAGCTCTGAAGGCTGCCAAACAGTGCAAGTGAGGATGGGAGGATCACAGGATTTGAGTGTTTTGTTGAGTCACTAAGTGTAAGAAGCCAAGAAGAGGTGCGTGAGTTAGGGGCAACTGATTCAACTAGCAAAACAGATCCTGGCAAGGATAGCCATTCTAATGCAGAGTCCAAAAAGCGTTTGCAACTTGGGTCACATTTAGAATAATGTCAGCACTAGACATTTCTTTCCAGAGAAGAAAAAATGGGAGGTTGTGATTAGGCAAGAATATGTGTATATTAGATAATAGATCATCCTTCATCCTCACATCTCACGTGCCAGGCCCTGTGCTCAGTACATTCATGAATTAGCATAAATCCTCAAAGCAGCCTTCTGTGCTAGATACAATCATACAAAATGTACAGAGGAGGGAATGCTCTAAAAGTTTGGTTTATTTGCCCAAGTTCACAGACCCAAAGTGGAGAGTCAGTATGCAAAGACAAGCCTTGTGATGTCAATTGTTTTTGTGGTTATGTCTCAGGAGAGTTCTTTATAGTGTGTGATGTGTCCCTGTTGGAAACGAAAGCCAGAGGAAGCATGTGTCTAGTTTGGAGTGTCCTAGGAAGATGGATTTGAAACAGTAAAATTTGGAGGTTTTATAGGTTTCCAAAGCCCTTTTATATAATTGATCTTTTGGAGAAGAAATATCCAGCCCTCAGCAGTGAATGGGGCTGAGGTTAAAGATCTCATCGACCATGCCAGGTGGGCGGATCTTTCTCTATCTAAGATTGAGTGACTCAGAAACAAAGCAAACATGGACAGGTTAGAAGCATTGAGCAGATGCTCCAGGGTCGAGATAGTGGTATGAAAGGCAGGAGAATGAAGGTTGTCAGGTGTCATACATTACCCATCTACATATGTTTGTCGATAGCCTAGAATTTGACAGGCAAAGTCCTAGGCACCAGGACGTGGCACATGTAGCTGGAAACTAAGCTGTAATTAAAATTGAGCAGAAGCATTTGGTGGTATGTATATCCCAGCAATGTCACTAACTAGTTAAGTGGTCTTGGGCTGGTTACTGAACTCCTTTGAGCCTTTGCTTCTTCATCTAATAGGAGCATAATGAAGCTCAGCTCTGGAAACTGTGAGGAGCAAATAGAGTAATACACATAGAATGTATTGCTCATAGTACACATTCCTTTAACTAGAGATGACAATTCTATTCAAGGTTAAGGATAAAATTCCTCTTGGCCTGAACCCAGTTTCATTCACAACATGGTAAAGTGCCATCTTCCTCTTTGCTTCCTTCAAAGTACTGTATAGAATCTGGCTATTTTACTTTATTTCCTGGAGGATGCTAAAATATTGATGGACTTCCGGGGTATTACAGTTGACATTTCTGGAGTCTATTCATTCTCTACCCCCTTTTTTTCTCCCATGTGGTACTGTTGATGGTATGGTTAATTCCATGTGCCAACTTGACTGGGCTATGGGGTGCCCAGATGTTTTGAGAGATCTTACTCTGAATGTGATGTGAGGGTGTTTCTGAATGAGATGGACATTTTACTGTATAGACAGTGCAGATTGTACTCCTTAATGTGGTGGGTCCTCATCTAATCAGTTGACGATCTGAATAGAAAAAAAAGCCTGACTTTCTGAGAGTGAGAGTGAATTCCTTCTGCCTGACTGTCTTGAGCTGGGACATATTTTGTTCTTTTCAGAATTCAGCTGAAACATCAGCTCTTCTTGAGTCTTGACCCTGCTGGTTTTAAGACTGGAACTCACACCCTTGGCTCTCCTGGATCTCAGGCCATTGGACCTAGACCAGGGCTCCACCATTGTCTTTCCTGGGTCTTTCTGTCTTTCTGGGACCACTGTCTTTCTGTCTTACTGGCTGAAGATCATGGAACCTGTTAGCCTCCTGAATTGTCTGAGATAGTTCCTTAGAGCACCTCCCCACATGCACATTCACATACCCATTATTGATTTTGTTTCTCTGAGTTACACAGTTGAGAGTTATGAAATACAGAAATGGGACCTTACCCAGTTTATGCCAGTGCCCAGGGGGAGGAGACAGGGTCCTGCCTGACTCCCTTGGCTCCTGGTTCAGATCTCTTTCTGTATTCTTCACTTCATACTGCTTCCCAATAATGAACATTACTTCAGGAAGGGGATGCTGATCCAAAATCTCCTTCAAAAAATGAGAAGACACCTAAATTTGACAGCCATGACCCTACCTGGATCAAGAAAGATAGACTCTGCCAATACCCAGGACAAGGGAAGTGGCCTCCCATGTATCCAACACATAGTGTGCACCTAGCAGCCTCACTTATAGTATCTCTTTTAATCCTCACAAAAATCTACCCTTGTCCCTATTTTTAAATAAGACCACTGAAACTCAAGAAGACAGCAATAGAGGTCATGATGCTGGTAAGTGAGGGGCCACATCTGCATAAATCTAGAGCCCACATTCTCTCCAGGATGACACACTGACTCTTTAAAATTGAGCCATGAGCATGAGACATTGAAGTCATTTTCCAGAATTCCCAGCAGGTGAAAGCCCCCGAGGATGTGTAAGACGGCAGGGTTTGCTATGACCCTGAGTCTGGCTTCTTTCTCCTTTATCACCAGCCCCATATGCCTGTGTGGTGCACATGCATCTGGGGGAGAGGATGGAGCCTGGCAGGCAGCACTTGTTTCACAGCCAAGCACACCTGCTTCCCGTAGCTTTCCAAGCCCTGTAGCTGACGGATGCTGGGATGGAGATTATCTCCTTTAGACCTGATGCCTGTATACCCTTTCCAAGGAAGAAAGAACTTTTCTGTCTCACTTCTTTCTCTGTCTCTGTCTGTCATTCCCCTTTCTCTCCTGCTGACCCCCTCCCCCTTTCCTTCCTCCCTCTTCTCTTCCCTTTCCTTCCATCTTCCCTTTGCACTAGACTTTGTTCTCTTTTTACCAAAATCAACCCCCAAACCCAAAGCTTACTTATGCTGTTTTGAGAGCTTTTCCCTAAAACTTATAGACAAGGCTCACTATATTCAAAAGTCCTCTACCCCCAACCTCCCCTTTTTTTACCCCAAATTTTTTACCCATTTTCCTTGGCTGCTTTGCTTTGTTTCTGCAGAATTATTACCAAGTCCAAAACACTGGCATCTGTTCTGACTGATGCTCTGCCATTTGTCATGCAAATAGGATTTCACTTTGAACATGATTTTCATTTGATAGATGTTCTGGTTGTTTGTCATGCAAGCAAGATCTCATTGGCAGAACATTTTTTTCCTTAGCCAACTCTGGTAACTTACACATTGCTACACTCACTCTAGTCCTATAGTCTTATAGACTAGTATTTGGGGAAGTTCAAAATACTTTCATAATATTCATAAAGTTTGCCTTTCATCATAACCTTTTCACATATCCATATGAATAGAACTTTAACATGGATTTTTAAATGACTAAAAATAGGATTTCCTTTTTGTATGTTGTCTGTATGTTCACACATTTATACAAATAGATGTTCATATACGTATATATACTATGCATATAAAAAGTACACATAGGTACATATTTCTATGCTCTGCACCTGCAGCTGCTTTTTATTCATATTCATGTAAAGAATAATGTATTTACGAGAGAGAGAGAGAGACTTGGTTCTCTGTGTCCAGTTTCCCCATGCTGAGAGCAGAATCAGCTGTTCAATAGTTTGGTCTAGGTTAGTTGGGATGCTGAGAGCCTGGATGACAGGTGTTCATGGTGTGATACCTTAACAGTCAATGAACAGAGGCAGCATGGGATCCAGAGGAGCAGCAGGCATGGGGGTCTGTGGAGGAGGCCGGGGGTCAGCGTAGGGGAGCAGGAGAGGACGGCCTTGTTCTTGCAGGAGAATTCATACAGGAAAAGGCCACACTACACCACAAAAATGGGACACATTTTGGAGAAAATAAGAAATGCAAGTTTGGTGGAGAAAACATCTGGCATATAAAACCAATAATTAAAAGTTCTTATTATGTTACACTTAAAGCAAACGCAATCACTATCTAATTCTATTATTATCGAATTCTTAGAATAATAAACAGAGAATGGTTCAAGCAGATTTTATTGCTTTGGAGGTGGGCAAATAAATTTTGCCTACACTTATGAGACTGGGGTAAAGTCTTTCACTTCCCAACTGTCTTTTATACCATGACCCTTAAAGAAAGTACTATTTTCAGAAATGTTTAATACTTCACTCATTTTTGAGGTCTCTTTTTGATCTCCTTAGTAGTCAAATTATGGTCTCTTGAAATACTTTTAGGTAATCTTTGTCATTTGTGTCTTACTCAGCCATTAACAGGTTTCTGCCTGCCATCTTCTCATCTATCAGAGGTTTGACAGGTGAACTGAGCCCTTCTCCGAGATTGCTTTCATCATTTTCATCCATCTTATAACAACATTTGTAAAATTTTCAGTTCCTTCATAATGTATTGTATTCCTCAAATTGAAAAAAATCATCTTAAAAAATAGATGTATTAATAAGACCTGCCAAGTACTGAGCGTCTGACCAGCAACCTCATAATACAATAAGTTAGGATAAATGCGGATGTTCAAAGACAAGCACCTGCACACAGTGACTCACTTTATCTATGGCTAATTCACTAATGAAAAAATTGTTGATATTCCTTTCCTAATCCTTTATACTTTCTGCTGACATCACCCACAAGTGATTGGTTGTAAAGGTTTTGGTTACAAATTAGAACATTAACAAAACCTAAGACTGTAATTCCCTTTTCTGGCCACTAAGGCCATCCTGAAACCAAAATAGCTTTTTTTATTTTTTAATTTTTATTGTTGGGAACTCATTGCAGGTACAAAGAACCAGGTTACATTGATCACTTTTGTTAGGTAAATTCCCTCTTATAATTGTGTCTCAACCCCAAAAGTTGTGTCAGACAATGTGAACCTCTCAACCCCCTCTCTCCTTCTCTCTCCCCCATTCCCCCACTGCTCCCACATGTACTAGGTCATTAATTGTCCTCATGTCAGAATTGAGTACATAGGACTGCTGCTTCTCCATTCTTGTGATGCTTTACTAAGAATAATGTGTTCTACTTCCATCCAGGTTAATGCAAAGGCTGTAAAGTCTCCATCTTTTTTAATGGCTGAATAGTATTCCATGGTGTACATATACCACAGCTTGTTAATCCATTCCTGGATTGGTGGGCATTTAGGCTGTTTCCATATTTTGGCAATTGTAAATTGAGTGGCAATAAACAGTCTAGTGCAAGTGTCCTTATGGGTAAAAGGATTTTTTTCTTCTGGGTAGAGGCCCATTAGTGGGTTTGTAGGATCAAATGGGAGGTCTAGTTTTTGTTCTTTGAGGCTTCTCCATACTTTTTTCCAAAAAGGCTGTATTAGTTTGCAGTCCCACCAGCAGTGTAAAAATGTTCCCTTCTCGCTACATCCACGCCAGAATCTGCAGTTTTGAGATTTTGTGATGTGGCCCATTCTCGTTGGTGTTAGATGATATCTCAGGGTGATTTTGATTTGCATTTCTCTAATGATTAGGTACAATAAAAATTTTTTCCTATGTTTGTGGGATGCTAATATTCTTGTAGGAGAAAATCTTTTGTGCAAAATAGTTTTTTAAGCAACCTGATTGT
>CAUYQV010097974.1:0-28978 GCA_963574575.1 Galagoides demidoff | reverse complement strand
TTTTTGAGACAGAGCCTCAAGCTGTCCCCCTGGGTAGAGTGCTATGGCTTCACTGCTCACAGCAACCTCCAACTCCTGGGCTCAAGTGAGTCTCCTGCCTCAGCCTCCCAAGTAGCTGGGACCACAGGCGCCCGCCACAACACCTGGCTATTTTTTTTTTTGGTTGCAGCCATCATTGTTGTCTGGCGGGCCTGGGCTGGATTTGAACCCGCCACCTTAGGTGTATGTGGCTGGCGCCTTAGCCACTTGAGCCACAGGCGCCGAGCTGTTTTTTCTATTTTTAGTAGAAATAGGGTCTTACTTTGCCCAGGCTGGTCTCAAACTTCTGAGCTTAAGCACTCCACTCACCTAGGCTCCCTAGCACCTAGTGCTTGAATTACAGACATGAGTCACCACACCTAGCCTTTCCAGCCAAATCTTTGGGAATAATTACTTGTATAGTAATAATAGGTCCACCAAGAACACCATAAGAGCCATGACCCCCTGCATAGGAATAATCATATTCAGAGCCATTCTATACTTCATAAACCATCTTTCATTCTGGTAGATCCCATGTATCTATTGCAGAGTTCCTAGTTAAATCAGCTCTGACACCAACCATGCCATCATAACCATGCTAGGACATCCTTTCTGTCATAAGCCATTAGATCTCCCCCTCTAGGAGCTGCTGGTAGAGGAAGAGGGAGATTCTGAGCTCTGCTACCACTTTGGCCACCTCATCCAGGAGGAGGGAAACGTGGTCCTCTATAAGGGTTCTTGTCATCATAATAGGAGGCATGGGATAGCTCCTCCAACCAGGAGAAATTCTTTTAAAACCACCTTTCCTGCATTGGAAATCCCAAAGGCTGTCCACAGGGGTCATCAAATATCATTATAATACCACCATAATAATAGATTTCATTATATAAATTGAGATCATAAGGCTGTGCATGTCCTTTAATGGGAGACTCAGATATAAGATCAAGGCTTATGCCTATAATCCCAGCACTCTGGGAGGACGAGGTGGATGGATTGCCTGAGCTCACAGGTTCAAGACCAGCCTGAGCCAGAATGAGACCTCACCTCTAAAAATAGCCAGGCATTGTGATAGGTGCCTGTAGTCCCAGCTACGTGGGCAGCTGAGGCAAGAGAATCACTTGAGCTCAAGAGTTAGAGGTTGCTGTGAGTTATGAAGCGACAGCACTCTACCAGGGGCGACAAAGTAAGACTCTGTCTCAAAAAAAAAAAAGATCAAGGATGATCTTTCCTCACTCTACAGCCTTATCAGGCTTTCCTCCAATAAGAATGACCATGTCAGTGAAATGAAGACAGCATTCCTGGAAAAGCTCAGTTATTGTTTGCGTGTCTCTCAAAGTTCTTTGATTTTAGCACTTTGACCCCAATAACTCTGTCACACTAATAATTCAAAAGTCTCAATTCATGGTCAAACTCACTTCCTTTACAGTGTTGCTAATTTTAAGCATTCCACAGCATCGGATTTGAGTAGGAGCTGGCTGGTTGCAGTGGGCAATGGCAGCTATAGACCCTCCTCAGAGGTAAGGATGATTTTCTTCAAAATTTCTTTAATTGTTTCAATATCAGCACTAATACTCAATATGCCCTCAGGGCTACTGCTTTCTGCTACTGAAACACTGGCATTGTAGTCAGTATAGAGAGTTTTAATATTCTTGCCTCCTTTTCCCATCACTGCCCCAACATTCTTGCTTTGAAGCAGAATGCATGACACAACACATCTCATCAGTGTTTCTAGACCTTTTGAATGCTGTTTCTCTGCAGGATATTTCCCAAATTCAGCATTGGTTTCAGTATGGGGGAAATTTCCTCTGGCCATTCAGTTTCCATTTTCTTATGTAAGTTGACAGGCTAATCAGTGACTATATATCCTGGTAGAGCATAACTAAAGTGTTCTGGGTGAGACTAACAACTGATACCCTGGTACTGCAGTAGCCTCCTCTTACCCGGATCTGATAGGAAATCTCTTTAACAAAATGGTGGTCAAATCACTATATTATATGATTGCTATTACATATGTGATTAGCCATAGCTTCATCCATATAAAATATATGTGGCTGTGTTTAAGCATTACAACTAGTACTGATGATTTGAAACCTGCTAGTTAGTAAGAAAAAACTTTTTCAGGGAATCCTTACTGCATTTGGACTTTTAAAATGTTAAACACAGTGGCAACACATTTAACATACATTGAGTAACAAAGTAGTTTCGGAAAATTATATGGAATATTTTTTTTGAGACAGAATCTCAAGCTGTCACCCTTGGTAGAGTGCTGTGGCCTCATAGCTCACAGCAACTTCAAACTCTTTGAGCTTAAGCTATTCTCTTGCATCAGCCTCCCAAGTAGCTGGGACTACAGGTGCCCACCACAACACTTAGCTATTTTTGTTATTATTATTGTTGTAGTTCTCATTGTTGTTTTTAGCTGGCCCAGGCTGGGTTCAAACCTGCCAGCCCTACCCACTGACTGCCCTATATGGAATTTTTTTTTTAAGAGGCTGGAGTCTAGCTCCATTGCCCAAGTTGAAGGGCAGTCGTGCAACTGTTGCTGTGCAACTGGGCTGTCCTGCCTGCTGCTTAAAGAAAAGCCAATGCACTGAGACAGTCGGGGATGCAAAGGAGAGAGTTTATTCCACAGAATGCTAAGCAGGGAGATGGGAGAAATCTCTCAAACGCAATTCCTTGAGAATTTAGGAGACAGGGCTTTGAAAGTCAATTTGGTGAGCAATCAGGGTCTGCAAATTGGCTGGTTTCAGGGCAGAACCATCAGTCTTTAGGTACGAACTACTGTCTAGGTGGGTCAGTTACTAGAATGCAGGACCTTGGGTAAAGGGTCCAAGACCATTTGAGTCAGTGCCTTGGTCTGGGTGGGTCAGTTGTTACTGGAATGTAGGGCCTGGAAGATATCTCAAAACTGCTCCAGGGTAAAGACGTAAACATAGGGAACAGTGATTATTATTGAGCAAATGAGGGGGACAATGGCTATCATTATGATTATTTAGCTAATCTTGCTCCTTCCCAGAATTCTGGGGACATTTACTCTAGTTCTCTCTTTGCACCTCTTCCTCAATTTGTAAGAGCAATTTCACAGTCATGGCTAACTGAAACCTTGAACTGTTGGGCTCAGGTGATCTTCCAGACACAACCTCGCAAAATGCTGAGATGAAATTTCACTTTTAATTAATTAGCATACATGATACCTATATAGTATATTTTATAATGTATTATGGTAGAAAAAAACGCTCTCTGAATAAAAAAATTTGCTGAAAATACTGAATGTCTCTATAACGAATGGCCCACATGATCATTAGAACCATATCATATACTTATTAAATTCATAGAGATTAAAAAAAGTTAAGAAATCAGCAAGCTAACCACAACAGCAAAAAAGCCTCATGTACTTAACCTAGGTCAATCCCTGATCTAGCCTACTGCATTAAGTACTGGTTTTAAAATTGAAAGGTATTTAGAAATGTGGGTGCAGTAGCTCATGCCTATAATCCTAGTAATCTAGGAGGCCGAGGCAGGTGGATCACTTGAGATTAGGAGTATGAGACCAGCCTGAGCAAGAGCAAGACCCTATCTCTAAAAAATAGCTGGGAGTTGTGGTGGATGCCTGTAGTCTCAGCTAGTGGGGAGGCTGAGGCAAGAGGATTGTTCGAACTCAAGGGTCTAAAGTTACTGTGAGCTTTGACACCATAGTACTCTACTGAGGGCAACCAAGTAAGACTCTGTCTCAAAAGAAGAAAAAAAAATGTGGGAACCAATAGCATTTTCATACTCAAGTAATCATTTTAAAACTAACTTCCCACACTCAGCACCCTCAGTAACTACCTACCATTAGTTAAGAAGCCTTCTCAAAGATGTGTGTGTTTACTTTTCCAGAAAAGCATGCACTGCAAACTAAGCTTGCAAACACCTTTAAGAAAACTTAGTTGATAACTGATTAGAAGATAATGGAAGGTAAATGACTATTGAACAATACTATTTAAGGTATTTACAAATAAAATTATATGGGACTTGAGATTTGCTTAAAAACTCAGTAATCCAGGGTAGATATTGTTAGAGGGAAATATTGAATAGGGATATAGATGAAATCAATTTTAGTGTATGTGCTACCAAAATGAGCATGATATAGATGAAATCAAAATGGGCTTGTGTTGATTTTCATTGTAGCTGGATAGCAGGCACATGGAAGTTCATTGCTTTTACTTTTGTGTGTGTTTAAAAGGCTCCATAACAATAATAATAATAAAACAGAACAATTCCTTGACAGATATGACTAAACAAGGAGAAAAATCAACTCAGGCATTAATTCAGAAAACATCCATTTTTACCATAATCAAAGCTTACAGTTGTACAATGGTTTTCCATTTCAGAACACTTGAGCACTTCAGTAGACGCTGTATATGGTACTGTCGTGATTCAAAGATGCAGTTTCTCATTTAATGTTAATGAAATCAGAATGCATTTTATAATCAGGGTAAACAGTTAAGATCATGCTTCCCACTTCCCACCCTGAACACAAATACAAAATATGTTCATGAATCAATGGTGCATCTGATAATGGATGACCTCTGACCTCTGGTTGCAGTGGAATAATAAAGATTGGACATTCTCTCCCACCAAAACCCAAAAACTATACAGAATATTTAAAAAAAAAACAAACCTGTTTTTCAAGCATTCAGCATCAGGTAGGACAGGACTTTAATCTCTAAAAGAAGAGAAAGAAAATGACCACTGCGATTGCCGCAGATTTCTTTCTACACATAACCTAGACACTATGGAAGAAAAGAGGAGGATTCTCAACAAGTTCCCATAGTCACAAAGATGTAAAATTCAGAGAGGCTGAGGTAGCTCCTTCCAAGGAGGAAGGAGCTGTGCTAAAAAGAGTTCCAGAAATCTTTAGAGACATCCTCTTGAGTCTTTACTGAGTACTAGCCAAGATACACATAGGGTGAAACTCCATAAGGTCGGACAAAAACCAGCTGTTAGTAGTAACCTGAACTATTCCTGCAGTTCACACAGGGCAGAAAGATATTTGAATCCTGACCATCCCAAATGAAAAGTCATCTGTTCTCATCTGGGCAATTGGGTAGAGACTTCAAGAAACTAGAAACAGAAAAGAAAAGAAAATCCAAAGTAAATAGAAGGTAGACGATAGTACAGATCTGAGGATAAATCAATGAAATTGAAAATAGACAAATAATTTTTTTAAATCAATAAAATCTTCTGGGTCTTTGAAAAAAATTATTTAATTTGATGCAACTCTTGGTTGACTGATTATGATAAAAAGATGGAAGACACAAATTACTGGCTGGACTCACACCTATAATCGTAGCACTTTGTGAGGCAGAAGTGAAAGGATTGCTTGAAGTCAGGAGTTTGAGACCAGCCTGAGCAACATAGTAAGACCCTGTCTCTACCAAAAAATGAAAAATAAAAAAATTGTCCAGCATGGTGGTATGTGCCTATATTCCCAGCTACTCAGGAGGCTGAGGCAGGAGGATTGCTTGAGCACAGGAGTTTGAGGTTACAGTGAGCCCTGATGACACCACTGTACTCCAGCTTGGATAACACAGCAAGACACTGTCTCAAAAAAAAAAAAAAAGGACATAAATTACCAATGTTAAGAATGAAGATGGGGGCATAACTACAAATTTTAAAGGATAATATTTACACTAATGTATTTGATGGGTTTAATGAAAGATACAAGTCTCTTGAAAGACAAAAATTGAGGCTAAGCATAGTGGCCCATGCCTGCAATCCTAGCACTCTAGAAGGCCTAGGCAGAAGGATCCATTGAGCTCAGGATTTGGGGACCAGCCTGAGCAAGAGCAAGACCTATCTCTACTAAAAATAGAAAAACTAACTGGATGTTGTGGCAGGCAGGCACCTGTAGTCCCAGCTACTTAGGAAGCTGAGGCAAGAGGATTGCTTGAACCCAGGAGTTTGAGGTTACTATGAGCTATGATACAAGGGCACTGTATCCAGGGTAACAGAGTGAGACTCTGTCTCAAGAAGAAAAAAAAAGAAGAAGAAGAAGAAAGACAAAAATTGTTGAAATTGACACAAGAAGAAATAGAAAAATCTGAATCCAACAATAAAAAAAAATGTTTTTACTACAGAAAATTACCACCAAACCACAAAGAAAGGAACAAATAATACATAAAATAATTAGAAAACAACTTACAAAATGACAGGATTAAGTCCTCACCTATTAACAACTTTAAATGTTAATGGTTTAAATCATCCAATCAAAAGATACAGACTAGCTACATGAATAAAAAAGCAAGACCTGGCTCGGTGCTTGTGGCTCAAGTGGTTAAGGCACCAGCCACATACACCTGAGCTGGAGGGTTCAAATCTAGCCCAGGCCCACCAAAGAACAATGATAGCTACAACTAAAATATAGTCGGGTATTGTGGCTGGTGCCTATAGTCTGAGCTACTTGAGAGGTGGAGGCAGGAGAATTGCTTGAGCCCAGGAGTTGGAGGTTACTGTGAGCTGTGATGCCACAGCACTCTATCCAGGATGACATCTTGAGGTTCTGTCTCAAAACAAAACAAAACAAAACAAACAAGCAAACAAAAAAACAATGTGCTACTTTCAAAAGAAATAAAATCTGAAGATCTATATCTATTCATGAAAATTTTAATTTGAAAATAAAAATCTCATAAAGAAAAGGACAACCATTACGTCTATTCTCTCTCTCAATAGATAGGCACATACAATAAGACAAAAATCTAACATCCATTTATAATAAAAACTCCCAGTAAACTAGGAATATAAGGAAAATTTCCTCACCTGAATCTATGAAAAATTTATATAACTAATGTTATTATTTAATGGTTAAAGACTAAATGTCTTCCCCCTGAAATCAGAAACAAGATAGCAGCATCTACTCTTCCTACTTATATTCAATATTATGCTAGTATTCTTAGCTATTCTAATAAAGCAAGAAAAAGAAATGAAAGGCATAGTGATCAGAAAAGAAGAAAAGGCTGTCTTATTTGATCATGGCATGACTATATACATAGAAAATTCTAAGCAAACTACAAAAAAATACTGTTGGAAATAAGTGAATTTAGTGAGGTTGCATAACACAACCTCAACACACAACAAATTGTATCTTCACATACTAGCAATGAAAAATTGGAAATTGAAATTTTAAAAATATGATTTACAACACCATCAAAAAATTAAATATTTAGGGATAAATTTAATAAAATACATGCAAGATGTACAATTAAAACTATAAAACATTGCTGAGACAAGATGAAGGAACATGTAAATAACTGGAGAATATGCCAGTTTCCATAGATTGGAAGAGTCAATGTGGTTAAGATGGCAATTCTCAAATTGAACTAGCGAAGTTAATGAAATCCCAGTAATAATTAATTGCACAAGGAGAGTTTTCTGTGGAAGTTAACAAGATGATTCTAAACCCAAAGAATTGCTTGAAAGAGTCAGAGGCACAGGAAAAAAAAAGAAAAGAAATTCAGGCTCAGGTCCCATAGCTCAGTGGTTAGGGCACCCGCCACATACACCGAGGCTTGTGGGTTTGAACCTGGCCTGGGCCAGCTAAACAACAATGACAACGGCAACCAAAAATGGCCAGGCATTGTGGCAGGCGCCTATAGTCCCAGCTACTTGGGAGGCTGAGGCAAGAGAATCATTTAAGCCCAAGAGTTTGAGGTTGCTGTGACCTGTAACACCATGGCACTCTACCAAGGGTGACATAGTAAGACTCTGTCTCAAAAAAAAAAAAGAAAGAAAGAAAGAAAGAAAGAAAGCAAGGCTCACTGCCTGTAGCTCGGTGAGTAGGGTACCAGCCACATGCACCAAAACTGGCAGGTTTAAGCTCAACCGGGGCCTGCTAAACAATGACATTTGCAACCAAAAAATAGCCAGGAGTTGTGGTGGGTGCCTGTAGTCTCAGCTACTTGGGAGGCTGAGGCAAGAGAATTGCTTAAGAGTTTGAGGTTGGCTCGGCGCCTGTGGCTCAGTCGGCTAAAGCACCAGCCACGTACACCTAAGGTGGCGGGTTCGAATCCCAAGCCTGGGCCCGCCAGACAACAATGATGGCTGCAACCAAAAAATGGCTGGGCGTTGTGGCGGGCGCCTGTAGTCCCAGCTAATTGGGATGCTGAGGCAGGAGACTCGCTTGAGCCCAGGAGTTGGAGGTTGCTATGAGCTGTGATGCCATGGCACTCTACCCAGGGGGATAGCTTGAGGCTCTGTCTCAAAAAAAAAAAATAAAAGAGTTTGAGGTTACTGTGATCTGTGATGCCACAGCACTCTACCCAGGATGACATAGTGAAACTCTGTCTCAAAAAAAAAAAAAGAAAGAAAGAAAGAAAAGAAATCCAAAGAAGCTAAGACAGCCAAAGCAATTTTGAAGAAGAAAGTTGTAACTCTTATACCTAAATATGAGACTTACTATAAAGCTATTATAATTAAGATGTTAAAAATTGGCATAAGAATAGATATATAGATCAGCAGAACAGAATAGAAAGTATATAAATGCCCCTATACTTATTTGATCTATTAATCTTTTACAAAGGTGCCAAGAAAATTCAGTGAGAAAGAGTAGTCTTTTCAACAAATGGCCCTCTAATAAACTGGCTACCCATATGGGAAAACAATGAACTTTGAACTTTGCCTCATGCCATACAAATATTAACTCAAAATAAACAAAAAACATAAAGATTAAAGCTGGTCCAAAGGTAGTAAATTACCTCAACTGATGGTTCACAGTCAAAGATCAAACTTCTTGTTCTACTCTCTCCCCCAGCCCTGCCAGTATTTGAAAAAAGAAAGATTAAAGCCACAGAAATTCTACAGAACAACATGATAGAAAATCTTCATGGCTTTGGGGTAGGCAAAAATGTGTTGAGTGGTATACATAAAGCACAAGCCATAAAAGGACAAAATGACAAATTGAACTTCTGCAAAATTAAAAACTACTGCTCCTTGAATGACACTGTTAAGAAAATAAAAAGGGAGAAAATTTTCTCAGTACATATATTTGACAAAATATGGTATGTGGATATAAAGAACTCTATGGATCAATGATAAAAAATGGGTAAAACATTTGAACAGGTTGGGCCTAGTTCTATTTTCCCGAAGAACATATCTAAAGGGCTGGCCCCAGTGGCTCATATCTGTAATCCTAGCACTCTGGGAGGCCTAGGCAGAAGGAACCTTCAAGCTCAAGAGTTGGAGACTAGCCTGAGCAAGAGAGAGACCCTGTCTCTACTAAAAATAGAAAAATTAGCCTGGCATTGTGGCAGGCACCTATAGTCCCAGCTACTCTTGAGGCTAAGGCAGGAGGATTTCTTCTACCCAGGTTGAGGTTGGTGTGAGCTGGGCTTATGCCAGGTCACTCTAGCCCAGGCAGCAGAGCAAGACTATCTCAAGAAAAAAAAAAAAAAAGAAAGAAAGAAAGAAAAGAAAATACATGGATAATTAAAGAACATATGAGTAGATGCTCAATACTGTCAGTCATCATAGAAATGCTAATTAAAGCCACACATCCACTAGAAATGGCTAAGAATAAAAAGGCTAACAATATTAAGTGTTGGTGAAGATATAGAGTAACTAGAACTCTCATGTAATTGTTGGTAGGAATGTCAAATAATTACTTTGAAAGTATTTTGGTGGTTTCTTTTAAAGTTAGCCAGATACTTAACATGCAACCTTGCAACGTGCTTCTATATGTTTGCCTAGGTGAAATAAAAACTTATGTCCACACAATAAGTTATGCATCAATATTTGGAGCACCTTTATGTATAAAACCCAAAAGGTAAAATTAAACAAAAAGTCCACACATACTCAGTAATAAAACAGAATAAAACTAATGTTACATGCAGTAACATGGCTGAATCTTAGAAACTTTATGCTAAGCAAAAATATCTAGATGCAATAGAGTATATACTGAATAATATAGTGCCATTGATGAAAAACTCTAGAAAATGCAAATCTAATCTCTGGTGACAGAGAGCAGATCCATTGTTACCTGGGGCCTGGGGTCAGGAGATGAATGACTGAGAAGAGATGAAAGGGAATAATTTGTAGTGATACAAATGGTTTGTGTCTTGCCGATGGTTGTGGTATCAAGATGCATATATTTGTCTAACCTCATTATGAAAGTGGATACCAAGGAAAAGTAAGGTCTGAAAGAACAAAAGACTTCTCACAGGAGCCCCCAAGGACACATCTGCAAAGTCCTCCCCATGGTGACTCAGGCCTTAGGAATTTGTAGAAACTTAACTTCCTGAAACTTTGAAACTAAATCTTACTTCCACTTCTGTAAAAGCCCCACTTGCCTTCTCCACCTCAATTCAAAATGACCAATGAGCAGGGTACCCATGGACAAAGAACCTTTGGCTGGAGATAAAGGGAAAGGACAGAATCAGTCAGGGAGTGGCCATTTTTGGACTCTAGTCTGCTGGGGCTCCACTGGCCAAAATAAAATCCTTCCTCTTTTAAATGGGGATGGTCAGCTATTTCTTTCTCTCCATTGGGCCTCTTTTTCCTGCAGCATTTCAACTCACCTAGAATGATTATGTTTATTGTCTATAGGTTATACCACCAAAAAGTTGATTAAAAATATCTATAAATAGAATAATCAGAGAAATAAAACATTGCACTCAAAAAAACTAAAGAATCCATGAGGATTCTATTTTTGAAAGTCAGAGAAGATAAAAGAACTCTCAGAATTTTGTAATATATTACCAGGAAATTTCATTTCATAGGGCTTTTAGGAAGAATCTGCTTTCAAGCTTATTCAGGGTGTGGAGAGAATTTAGTTCCTTGTAGTAATGGAACTGAGATCTGTGGAGTTTTTTGCTGACTGTCAGGGCCAGTTCTCAACTCCTAGAGCTCGCTCACTTGCTCACTTTTCTTAGCATGTGGTCCCCCTTCTGTTTTCAAAGTGAGCAAACCCAGAATCTCTCTTGCATCAATCCCTGTTATGCTTCTATTATCTTCCCTTTTAAGGAAGAAACTTGTCACTTTCAAGGGCTTACCTGGTTAGGTAAGGACACTGAACACTGTCTCCCTTTCTTGAAATCAGCCGTGAATATATATAACCTAATCATGGGAGATCCCATTACATTTACAGGTCTCTTCCAGGGGAGGGAATATACGAAGGCAAGGGTCATTGGGGGTCATTTTAGAATTCTGCTACAACAATAAGGTTACCATAAAATGGACAAAAATAATTAGGAGAAATTTCAGCAAATCATTGGGTTGAAGATGCTGAATGATAAGCTCACTTGTTTAAGTTCCATTTTACTTCACTGAACATTGAGGAGGCTGGGTGCAGGCTCACATCTGTAATCCCAGCACAGGGGAGGCCAAGGAAGGTGGATTGCCTGAGTTCACAGGTTCAAGACCAGCCTGAGCCAGAGTGAAACCTCATCTCTAAAAATAGTTGGGTGTTGTGGTGGGTGCCTGCAATCCCAGCTAATTAAAAAATAAGCTGGGCATTCCAGCACACACCTTTGGTCTTAGCTACTGTAGTCCTAGCTACTTGGAAGGCTAATATGGGAGGATCACATTAGCCCAGGAGTTTGAAGTTTGAGGCTACAGTGAGCTGTGATTGCACCACTATGCTCCAGCCTGGGTTACAGAACAACAAATTGAATAAATAAATAAGAGGAAAAATAAAAGAAAAAGAAAGCAAAGAAAATAAAAGAAAAAAGGGAAAATTCTCTATTAAAAAATCAAGTCATAAGAGAAGCAAAAAGAAATAAAAATAATTGTCATCCACTGATGCTAAGTCCTTGACACATTTTATCAGCTTTATACTCTATTTTCCCCTTGTTCAATTTCATCACATGAATTGTCATAAAAATGAGATTATTTCTGCTCAGCTGCTCATCAGTTTGGGTGTGGCGATCTCTCAAAAAGATAACCTTTCTTTTGAGACATCACTGTTAGTAGAAAAAAGTGTGGGATGTTTTGGATTGCAAATGAGAACAATTTTCCTCTTAACTGAACTCTTGTGATTGTGCTGAAACCATCTATGCCCTAAAGCATTGTAACATTCCCATATGGATGAATTCATTCAATAAACACTTATATTTTCACATCAAGATTATCTATAGAAATAATTGTCCCTGTTTGGGGAATCTTTGCTGTTCAAACTCTCAAGAATGTATAAAAGGATTCTAGTCCTCCTACTCTCCTACCACCCATCAACCCCAACTAGGTTCCCTAGGGATTTCTTCCTCCAAAGCTTTTCAAGCAGTGAGGAAAGTTGGCTCTGAGGCTTCTCAATTATGAATTCTGAGTCATTCTGGAGGTCCAAGGCTTGAAACAACTTCTCCTTTGTCCAAGAAACAATAAGCTTAAGTGAAACTATTAACTTTCTAATAGCCCTGTGATTCCCTTGGCTATCTAGATAGGAACTACTTATAAGGCAACTACTCCTCTGATAAATAGGAACTCTACAAATAATTCACAATTACATTGAATTATTATTATTATTAGAGACAGAGTCTCACTTTGTCACCCTCAGTAGAGTGCGATGGTATCACAGCTCACAGCAACCTCAAATTCTTGAACTTAAGTGATTCTCTTGCCTCAGCCTCCCTATTAGCTGGGACTGCAGGCGCCTGCCACAATCAATGCCTGGCTATTTTTTTGTTGCAGTTGTCATTGTTGTTTAGTAGGCCCAGGCCAGGTTTGAACCCACCAGCCTAGCCTTGGTGCATGTGGCTGGCATTGTAACCACTGTGCTATGGGTGCCGAGCCTACATTGAATTACTGAAGCTAGGAAGTTACCAGACAATCAATATATTCTAAAAGTGATCTGTGGGGAAAGTTATAATTCTAAAATCTGCCCAATTTCTTGCCTTCTTTCAAATAAGATTATATTGCATCCTTTGTTATATTTTTAATTATCTAGATTTTCTTCCTTTATTGCTAATATTGTTATTGCTCTTTGAAACAATACTACCTTTAGACACTTGATTTTAATCCTGTTTTGGCAAATTGGCATTTTGTCAAATGGCATGGAAACAGTATCAACTATACTAAGTAATAACTTTAACATTTGTGAACCCTTCCTTTATGTTGAGCATTTTAAATATCTCATTAATTCTCAAGACAACTTACAAAATAGGTAGTTTTATTATCACTTTTGCTCAGATGGAGAAAGTTTAAATAACTGGCCCTAGGTCACACATCAACACCACAGAACAGTTCTGATTGCAGGTTGGGTTACAGAGGTTATGTACTTGTATTTGTTCCTAAATCCAAAATGCTGCTGAAGAAGCGAATGCTACTGCCACCTGCCGGTCACGCTGGTGCATTGGTATCACATGGTACTCTTATTCTAATGTTTAGAATAATGACTGACATATATTAGGCACTCAGTATTTGTGGACTGAACAAATGGAGATCTCAGGAAAGGTTTTGTTAATAAAATTTCTCAAGTTGTGCTGAAAAAATATGGAAGCTACTGTCACACAAAGCAGTCATACTGTTTTTTCACCTGTTCACTCCATTAATTGCACTGCCTCTGAACTTATATACATCATTTGGATTTCACAACTTTAAACTGCTTTGTAAGTTGAGTTTAACTAACTTTATACTTCACACTGTATAGGTTTCAGAAAGAATCTTAGTTTCAGAACTAAAAAAAGACCTAAACAATCCTGGGGAAGGTTTTTCCAAGTCCTGTTTCAAAAGACGGTGATTATATATTTATATATATATCACCAAATATATTATATATATATATTTGGAGAGAGAGAAAAACAGTATGTTGGGCTGGGTGTATTGGCTTAGGCATGTAATCCTAGCACTCTGGGAGGCTGAGGCGGCTGGATTGCTTGAGCTCACAGGGTCAAGACCAACCTGAACCAGAGGGAGACCGTGTCTTTAAAAATAGCCGGGCGTGGTGGGGGGGAGGCACCTGTTTTTCCAGCTACTGGAGACTTTCCAAACACTTTCCAAACTTATATGATGACAAAAATTATTTCTCATTAAGCTCCTATTAACATCCTCAGGAATGCTAATGTTTTCTGGAACTCAATATGTAAATTTCCAATGTACCAAACTCCAGTTACTACAGATAGAGCCCAATGAGAATAATTTGCTTAATATCATTTAGCTAGTTATTGGCAGAACTAGGACTCTTGTTTTAAGTGCTCTTTTCATGATTCTCTTGCCTCAGCCCAATTCACCAGGCTGGCTTGCCCTCCCCACACACTCGAAATCCTGAGTGGGAAGAGGAACTGCGCCACCCGTATGTAGCGCGTAAGTGGTTTCTGTTCCTGGGAGTGGGGACTCCTTTGTCCTCCGTCCCCCCTGTCATTTAGCCTTTGTCAATCCACCTTGATCAAGTGAGTGTTGAGCCTGTCCTTGGGCTTCAGCTCTGTGGACCAGGCTCTCCTGAGCCCACCGGGCGGACGCTGCATCCCAATATGCCCTGCACAGCCTGTCCCAGAGACCCAGCCCGAAGACCTGCCATGGCTGGTGTGTCTGGGATGCGGAACGCCTTCCATCCAGGGAGAGCGTGGGCAGGCCCTTCCAGGCCCCAGCATAGGTCTGCACACCCTCCCTCAGTGCCCACCTCCACCCTTCCTCTGCCCCCCTTCCCCTCCCCCACCCCAGCCATGCCTTTTAACGCCTCTCTGCCTCTGGCCCGATGATGATGATAATAATAAAAGCTATTCCTGAGCACTAAAAAAACAAAAAACTCTTGAGCCCAAGAGTTTGAGGTTGCTGTGAGCTATGATGCTAGGCACTCTACCGAGGGTGACAAGTAAGACTCTGTCTCAAAAAAAATAAAGGGAAAGGAGGGGAGGGGAGAGGAGGGGAGAAAGAGAAAGAGAGAGAGAATATGAATTTTGCTGTTTTTTTCACTGTAGAGCTTTTCCAAGTAATTAACATGTTACTGTGCACTAGAAATCTCTGAGGGACAGAGAGATATGTACAAACTGTACTTCTCAGTTCAGGCTGCTGAGACAAAATACCATGGTCTGAATAGCTTAAACGACAGAAATGTATTTTCTCATATTTTGGAGGCTGAAAGTTCAAGATTAAGGTGCTGGCCAGTTAGGTCTCCAGTGAAGGCTTTCTTACTGGCTTGCATATAGCTGCCTTCTTGCTGTATCTTCACATGGCCTTCCCTTGGAGGGTGGGTTTGGAGATAGCAAGAGAGCAAGCACTTTTCTTTTCTTTTTTTTTTTTTTTTGAGACAGAGTCTCACTTTGTTGCCCTCAGTGGAGTCATAGCTCATAACAACCTCAAACTCTCCGTGACAAGCGATCTTCTTTGCCTCAGACTCCCAAGTAGCTGGGATTACAGGTGCCCAGAATAACGCCCAGCTATATTTTAGAGACAGGGTCTCACTCTTGCTCAGGCTGGTCTTGAACTCCTAAACTCAGGCAATCCACTCGTCTCAGCCTCCCACAGTGCTAGTATTACAGGTATGAGCCACCACACCCAGCCCTGCACTTTTCTTATAATGACACATATCTTGTCAAAGCACATTTATACCCTTATGGCCTCATTCAAACTTAGTTATTTCCTTGGAGGCCCCAGCAGATGTACTTGAAGTTAGGGCTTCTATAACAACTTAGGAGGGAACACAAACATTCAGTCCATAACAACAGTACTGTCCAAACTTATATGTTGACAAAATTATTTCTCATTAAGCTCCTATTAACATCCTCAGGAATACTAATGTTTTGTGGAACTCAATATGGAAATTTCCACTGTACCCAACTCCAGTTGCTACAGATAGAGCCCAATGAGAATAATTTGCTATATAGCTAGTTATTGGCAGAGCTAGGACACTTCTGTTAAGTGCTCTTTTCATGGTATCCTGCTTGTTCTGTTTTATTTCTCCATGTGAAAAATAAACACTAATGTTGCCTTGTACAGAAGAACTTTATAGTTACAAGGGAGATGTGAACTAACACTTATTGAGTGCTACTATGTTCTTTTTCTACCCTCCCCCACTCTTAATGGATTAAACATTCCAGACTCATGACTGTTGCACTTTACATTGTGATTTAATAAATGAATATTTTTGCTTAAATGACAGCCTCTGTGGGATCTGTTGGTAAGAGTCTGCCCCGAGAGACACAGCTCGCTGATTTTCCGTGTCAGTCAGCCACATTGGTCTCCCTTCCCTTCCTTTCCTTTTTTTTCTTGAGACAGAGTCTCTGTCACTCTGGGTAGAGTGCCATGACATCATCATAGCTCACAGCAACCTCAAACTCTTGGGCTTGAGCAGTTCTCTTGCCTCAGCCTCCCAAGTAGCTGGGACTACAGGTGTGAGCCACAATGCTTCAGCTAGTTTTTTCTATTTTTAGTAGAGATGGCATCTTGCTCTTGCTCAGGCTGGTCTCCATCTCCTGTGCTCAAGCAATATACCTGCCTCAGCCTCCCGGAGTGCTAGGATTAAAAGTGTGAACCACTGTGCCCGGACTCTTTTCCCTTTTTTTTTTTTTTTTTGCAGTTTTTGGCCGGGGCTGGGTTTGAACCCGCCACCTCTGGCATATGGATGGGGCTGGTGCCCTACTCCTTTGAGCCACAGGCACTGCCCCTCTTTTCCTTTTTTAATTGACAAATTGTAATTGTATATATTTGTAGAGTATACAGTGTTGTTTCAATACATATTGTATGGTGATATCAGATCAGGGTACTTAGCACATCCATCACCTCAATTATCATTTCTTTGTTTTGGAAATATTTAATATCTATCTAGCTTTTTGAAACTATGCAATATACAATTGTTAACTATGATCCTTGTATGGAACTTATTCCATCTTATCTAGCTGTAATTTTCTATCCTTTATCAAGTCTCTCCCTATCCCTCCCTGCCCCTACCTTTCCCAGCCTCTAGTATCCTCTGTTTCATTTTTTTGCTTCTATGAGATCAACTTTTTTTAGCTTTTCCATATGAGTGAGAACATGCAGTGTTTAACTCTCTGTTCTTGCCTTATTTCACTGAACACACTGTCCTCCAGTTCCATCCATGTTCCAATTGGCCTCTCTTCATGCTCTAGAAACTTGTTCCTTGAGACACCCCGCCCCCAGCCCTGTCCCTAGCACTTCAGATGCATAGAATGGGTCAATCACAAATTTGCTTGATTATACACCACCATCCTTGATCCATTTACAGTACCTTTATTTTAATAATATCACGAACAATATTCAAGCCAAGAACTAGATTACTAGTAACTTATAATTACCTACATGTACCTTTCTCATCCCACTGCACCTCCCTCCAAGGATATCTTGATCTTAATTAAATAGTAGATTTACCATTTGCTTGCTTTTGTTTGCTTAAAATACACACACATATTCTCGTTCTCCTGTTTTTGTTTTTGGGTCATATTTTCTTTCTTCATTGCATGAGAATTTTTGGTTGGATACTGGACATTGTGAAGGTTCTATTTAGTGTGTGGACTTCATTTTCTTTTTTCAAAGTAACAGTATTTGAAATTTGAGCTTATTAATCAGCTTGATCCTTTCAAAGACTGGGTTCTTTCTTTCCTTTCCTTGCCTTCCTTCCTTCCTTCTTTCCTTCTTTCCTTTTTTCTCCCCCCCTCCCCTTCTCTTCTTTCCCCTTCCCTTCCCTGCTTTTCTTTTTTTTTAGGCAGGGTCTTGCTATGTTGCCTAGGCTAGACTCAAACTCCTGGGCTCAAATTATTCTCCCACTTCAGTCTGCTGAGAAAGCTGGGACCACAGGCAGGTATCACTGCTTCTGTCTCAAAGGTTGTTTTTAATCTTTGTTAGGGTTGATCTAGAGTAGCCTTTACCACTAGCTAGCTACCTTAGCTCTGCTCCTAAGGTGCAGCTTTTCTGGGGTCTTTAGTAAATATATTGAGTGTTCAACAAGGACATTTTGCTCTGTGTGGTCAGAAATCGAACTTCTTCCAGTCCTCTGGGAGTGGTCTAGCTTCAGTACCCTGATAATTATTCTTACTAGGATTCATCAAAGCTATTGCATATGGTTTGTATTTATTCACTTCTACTAGATATTGTGCAAAATTCTTTATATGATGTTTCATGTAGTGGTATTATCACTCATTTCATAGATGGAAAATCTGAGGTGCAGAAAGGTGAAGGAAATAATAGAAGATCAAAATTTTAGTTTGTCTCTGCATTTCTCATCATACCATGAAGTCCCTGGAGAGCATGAGACAAATTTTCACCTGCCTTACCCTACATGATACTTAAATGGTGCAAGGAGCAAGATGCAAACTCAATAAATATTGGCCACTACAGGTAAAACTGGACAAAGGCATAAAATAGGCAAAAATGGGCAAAGGCAGATAATAAAATCATTTGAAAGTAAAAAACAATTATTAGTCAGCAAAATATCATTGATAATGAGGTTTTGCCCTGTTGTTAACTAATAATATATAACTTTTCTTCTCTTTTCTTTTTCTTTCTTTTTTTTTTTTGAGACAGAGTCTCACTATGCTGCCCTCAGTAGGGTGCCTTGATGTCATAGCTCACATCAACCTCCAACTCTTGGGCTTAAGTGATTCTCTTGCCTCATCTTCCTGAGTAGCTGGGACTATAGGCACCCACCATAATGCCTGGCTATTTTCTTGTTGCAGTTGTCATCATTGTTTAGCAGGCTTGCGCCAGGCTTGAACCCGCCACCCTCAGTATATGGGGCCAGCGCCCCACTCACTGAGCCACAGGTGCTGCCATATACATACATACATATATATATATATATAGAGAGAGAGAGAGAGAGAGAGAGAGACAGATTCTTACTTTATCACCCTCAGTAGAGTGCTGTGGTGACACAGCTTACAGCAACATTCAGCTCCTGGGCTTAGGCGATTCTCTTGCCTCAGCCTCCTGAGTAGCTGGGACTACAGGCACCCACCACAATGCCCAGCTATTTTTTGTTGCAGTTTGGCCAGAGCTGGGTTCGAACCTGCCACCCTTGGTATATGGGGCTGCCACCCTACCCACTGAGCCTCAGGCGCCACCCATATTGAAATATTTAAATAATGCAATAAATGCTTATTATTAGGAAATAAACATATGTTTTTTTTTTAATTCTAAAAGAAAAAAGAAAAACTGGGTGGCTCCTGTAACTCAGTGGTTGTGGCACCACATAACACCTAGGCTGGTGTTCAAACCCAGCCTGAGCCAACTAAAAACAACAATGACAACTGCAACAATAATAACAAATAGCCCAGTGTTCTGGCGGGTGCCTGTAGTCCCAGCTATTTAGGAGGCTGAGGCAAGAGAATCACTTAAGCCCAAGAGTTTGAGGTTGTTATAAGCTGTGACGCTATGGCATTCTACTGAGGGCGACACAATTAGACTCTATCTCAAAAAACCCAAAACAACAATAACAACAAAGAACCTCCAAAAAACCCCAATAGGGTTTCTGACGCCAAATTTCATCAACCACACCACATTGTGTCTCTCACCATATATTTAACCTTTGCTCAAATTAGCTAACATTTCTGATCTCAGGCTTTCTCACTGCAAATAGGGGAGGCTGAACTTAACTCTATATATCCATATCCCTCTACTCCTAATGTGTCTGAGAGACTGAAATAAATAAGAATGGATGTCCTTCGTACTTAAATATAAGATCCCAGTTTTCATCCAAAATGAGGTTAAATTTTCAGTCCTGTGAATTTTGCTGCTCTTTCAGAAGCTAATAGGAATTTTTAAAAAATAGAGCCCTATTTAATTCAGCTAAAAATAATTATTTCTAAATCTTAAGAAATCAATGAAACTGTGGATTTAAGAAATTCGTTTTTAAAGATGAAAATACTTATTTCATAATAAAGCAATGATACGATTAATTTATTTTGCATGAAACACATTATTATTTATCCTTGTTGTTGTTGTTGTTGCAGTTTGTCCAGGGCTGGGTTTGAACCTACCACCCTTGGTATATGGGGCTGGCGCCCTACTCACTGAGCCACAGGCACCGCCCTATTAATTGTCATTTTTAACACAATTTATTTATTTATTTTTTTGAGACAGATTCTCACTCTGTTGCCCTAAGTGCAGTGCTATGGTATCATAGCTCGCAGCAACCTCAAACTCTTGGCCTCAGCCTCACGAGTAGCTGGGACTACAGGTGCCTGCCACAAAGCCCAGCTATTTTTTGTTGCAGTTTGGTCGATCCAACCCACCACCCTCAGTATATGGGGCCAGCGCCCCACACACTGAGCCACAGGTGCCACCCCCAGGCTAGTCTTGAATGCCTGGCTTCAAGAAATCCTCCTGCCTCAGCCTCCCAAAGTGCTAGGATTACAGGAATAAGCCACCATGCCTGGCCATTTTCAATTTTTCTGAGTTCCTCAGTTTATCTGACCTTTAAATAAACCTTCCTAAGTATTTAAATAAGCACAATAAACTTAACAAGTGAACATATTTGTGGGGAGTCATTACAAATTATGTAAAATTATCTTGAACATTTCAACCCAAACTAAGTCCAAACTCAATAACAATGATTTGGAGGCATCATTAAAATGGCCTTAGAACCATGACCTGGAGCTGGATGAGACAGGAGGGAAATGCAGAATCAAACCAGATCTCAGTTACAGGACATGACAAGAATTTCAGAATAAAATTAATCTTAAGTAAATCAGTTTAAACTAATCAAATAATGATCTCGATTGAGTTGCCAAATTAACCTAGCCTTGAGGTGGTTCTCAACCTTCCTAATGCCTCGGCCCTTTAATACAGTTCCTGTGGGTCACAACCCACAGGTTGAGAACCGCTGTATTAGGCTAACCTATTAAATAATGTAATTAATATACTCAAAAAATTCTAAACATTATATCACTTAAAATAGCACATTAATTTATCCACAAATACAGGCCTAAAGTATTAGAACTAATATTTTTACAAAAGCATTCCTCTTCTAAATTCCAGATCTTTTCAGGATCAATTCACTTCTAAGAAGGAAACAATTCAGTCTTCTCAATATCGTAGCAGAGATTTTGGTGAAGAGCTTGAGCTGAGACATCCAGGGCAATTTCCTTCTCAACCAGGAGAAGCAGGTCAAAGTCTTCAAACACTTGCCCTTCACCTGGGGTGAACTCGCAGCCCAAGTCCACTGAGACCCAAGGACATATATAAGTGTCAAGGATAGGTTAGTTTGGCAACTCAATCTAGATCAGTATTTGATTAGATTAAAATGATTTACTTAAGGATTAATTTTATTCTGAAATTCTTGTCATGTCCTGTAACTGAGATCTGGTTTGATTCTGTATTTCCCTCCTGTCTTGTCTAGCTCCAGGTCATGGTTCTAAGGTCATTTTAATGATGCCTCTGAGCAGATACAGACATTACCAGGAGGCTTGCTGCTCATTAACAGATGTTCTAGTCCTTGGACACCCCACATTTGAAAAGGCAGCACTGTCTGTGGGAAAAGAATAATTTAAAGCAATAAAATATAAAGAGGTAAAATGAGATCCAATGTAAAAGGTCAAGGCAAGTCAAAGAAGTATACACAGTGTTACTTGAATGTACAAATGCTCTACAATGAGACAGCACATTGGAATGAACAGATGAGGTAGCTCTCTGCTGGAAGGGGTCGTCCCAGAGGTTCCAGAGTATCCCCAGCCCCTTCCTGTCTGCCCCTTGAATTGAGGGAATCATATGTCAACACATCTGATTCTATTCAAGGTATGACAGCAGAGTTTACCTGAAGTAAGGGTTCTTGTAATTTTAAAAATACTACTCAAGGGGTGGTACCCCAACCAAAAACTGCAAAAAAATACTACCCAAGACAGAGTGTGATAATGAATCTACAACTCACATGCACCCTATGGACTCACAGTCAGTAATTGTTGAGTTGTTTAGAATTGGTGGCTGGCTTCATAGTGGGGCTGAACAAACACAGTTCAGTGTCAATCAGTTATATAACCATCACCTTAGAATTGATGTCTTGGCTTGGCACCTGTGACTCAAGCGGCTAAGGCGTCAGCCACATACACCTAAGGTGGTGGGTTCGAATCCCCAGCCCGGGCCCGCCAAACAACAATGATGGCTGCAACCAAAAAATGGCCGGGTGCTGTGGCGGGCACTTGTAGTCCCAGCTACTTGGGAGGCTGAGGCAGGAGTCTTACTTGAGCCCAGGAGTTGGAGGTTGCTGTGAGCTGTGATGCCATGGCACTCTACCCAGGGGGATAGCTTGAGGCTCTGTCTCAAAAAAAAACAAGAATTGATGTCTTAACCCACCAGGCATGGTGGCTCACGCTTGTAATCCTAGTACTCTTGGAGGCCAAGGTGGGTGGATTACTTGAGCTCACGAGTTCAAAACCAGGTCGAGCAAAAAGTGAGACCCTGTCTCTACTAAAAGTAGAAAAACTGAGGCAAGAGGATTGCATGAGCCTGAGTTGGAGGTTGCTGTGAGCTATGATGCAACAGTACTCTACCCAGGGAAACAGCTTGAAACTCTGTCTCAAAACAAATGACAACAGGGGTGGTGCCCATGGCTCAAAAGGGTAGGGCACTGGCCCCATATGCCAGAGGTGGTGGGTTCAAACCCAGCCCTGGCCAAAAAATTAAAAAACAAAACAACAACAACAAAAGAATTGGTGTTTTGGATTCCCATAAACTAACATATAACTACATATGTATTTTACATCTTAGAGCCCTTCAGAATTTATTATTCTTATTATTATTTTTGAGACAGAGTCTCATTATGTTGCCCTCAGTAGAGTGCTATCCTGTCACAGCTCACAGCAACCTCAAACTCTTGGCCTCAAGGGATTCTCCTGCCTCAGCCTTCCAAGTAGCTAGGATTACAGGCACCCACCACAAAGCCCGACTATTTTTTGTTGCAGTTGTCATTGTTGGTTAGCTGGCCTGGGCTGGGTTCGAACCCAGCAACTGTGGTGTATGTGACTGGCACCATAACCACTGTGCTACAGGCACCAAGCCCCTTTCAGAATTTATTTTTAAAAACCATCATATATTTAAAAATATGTGTTATGATAATATAGTAATTAATATAATATAATAATTAATATAATTAATGGGAAATGAAAGTTTCTTGTTTTGTTTTAGTTTAAATTTTTTTTTATTCAGTTTGAGACAGGGTCTTGCTCTGTCACCCAGGCTAGGGTGCAGTGGCTACATCATAGCTCCTTGTAACTTGGAACCAACTCCTGGGCCCAAGGATCCCCCATCCCAGCCTCCCAAGTAGCTGGGACTACAGGTGTGAGGCACCATGTCTGGCCTCTTAATTTGACAAAGGGCCATAGCTAGTAAGTGAAACAGCTAATACTTGCGCCTAGCTTTTTTGGAGACTAAATCTCACTCTGTCACTCTGGGTAGAATGTCATGGCATCTAAAATCACTGCAACAACAAACTCTTAGGCTTGAACAATCCTTTTGCCTCAGCCTCCTGAGTAACTGAGACTACAGGCCTGTACCCCTATGCTTGGCTAGTTTATCTTTTTTTTTTTTTTGAGACAGAGTCTCAAGCTGTCACCCTGGGTAGAATGCCATGGCAACATCATAGCTCACAGCAACCGCCAACTCTTCGGCTCAAGCAATCCTCTTGCCTCAGTTTTTTGTATTTTTAGTAGAGATGGGGTCTCACTCTGGCTCAGGCTGCTCTCAAACCTGTGAGCCCACGCAATCCATCTACCTTGGCCTCCCAGAGTGCTAGCTAGGATTATAGGCAGCTCCCACCAGCCAGAGACTCCTGGAGTCTTCTCTCCCCAGACTCACCGTGCTGGTTGCAAGGAAGCTGTTACTTGGCCGCCATTTTGCTCCTCCCCAGGGCCATCCCTATTTATATTTTAAACTGCTTGAAACTGAATAAGACAGAAATTGGAGGACAAATACTCATAAACAGGACTATTTAGAAGGAATTTTATTTTATTATGCACAACTACATATATACCTCCACACATAATTAACTGAGAGAGGATACTGGAGAGGAGCAAGGTCTGGGAGAACAAGTCTTCTCAGGGAGACCACGACGATGCACCTGCAGGGCCCTCTCCATGGGGACTCAGCTCTTTGGAATTTATAGGCTTTACTCCCTGGAACTTGGAAATTTCCAAGTTCTGTGAAATCCTGTAGTTCTGTAGGGGCTGGAGTAGCATCTCCCGCTTGATTCAAACTGGCCAATGGGAAGGGTGCCTGTGGGGTGGAACTTTTTGACTGTCAATAAAAAGGGAAGGACCAAGCCAGTTGGGGAGCACGGCCATTTGGAAATCTTCTATGCCGTAAGCTCCGGCCCATGAATAAAGCCCTTCTTCTTATAACTATGGTGTTTGGGTGCTCTTTCTCTCCGTTGGGCCTTGTCTTCCTGCAACACTATGACACTACAGCACTCTACCGAGGGTAACAAAGTGATACTCTGTCTCAATTAAAAAAAAATTAGGGTTACTTTATGGGCTACTTACTGAAAGAGTGTTTACTTTGACAATATAGCAAGGAAAAAAATAGAGATGACCACTGTCTGGTGTTTGGTGATGTTCTTTCTCTGGGGGAGAGAAAGACGGCTTGGCTGCGGGTGCAAGCTTGCTCCTAGAATTGTTTAAAAGCAAGAAATGACTATACACTCTTAGGTAGCATGTAGCAAAATGTCTTTATTTTCCACTCCCCCTTTATCGGGAGCTAGTCCACATTGATCAATAATCCTAACATCCTCATTTCTTATCTTAAACTATAGAAAAGAAAGAAAGTCCGGGAAAGTGAGATAGCCATCATAAGATTAGCCTAAAGAAAGAAAGTTGGGGAAAGTAAGACAACTATCTTAAGCTAGCCTCAGGCTATTCCTCTTGGAAGACCTAGAAGAACAACAATACATTATCTGACTTCTATTGTTAAAGTTAAAGGCTAGGATCAACAGAGGAGTAAAACCTTTCTCTTCTATGTACAGAATTAAATTTCTGAGAAACTGGCTTCATGACTGTTTTCTTATGGTTTTGGAGACCCTGCAGTTATGATGGAGTATTTTACTCAACATCATTAAGATGGAGTTTTTTCTTTTTACTCACATCAACCTTTGAGTCATGTCCTCTGCACAGATAGGCTGTTTCAACCCTTATCTGACAGGCTGACTTGACTGCACAGTTAGGGTTCCCTGTAAGAGGTTTTTACGCCTGGCCTGCAGGCCCTCACTGTGTTTTCCCAGGTCACGTAGGGCTTTGACAAAAGCGCATAATACTCACAAGTCTTTTTGCTCAGTTTCTGGAATTAAAAGAACACATTTCATTTAATTTTTGTGGGGGTTTACCCCACAGTCTAGAGGGGATTACAGCCTGAAAATATAAGCAGAAATGTATTAATTATTATTGTTATTTCATTTATATATGTTTTGAGACAGAGTCTTGCTCTGTTGCCTAGACTGGAGTACCATGGACTCATCATAGCTCACTGCAACCTCAAACTCCTGGGCTCAAGAGATCCTCCTGGTTCAGCTTCCTGAGTAGCTGGGACTGCAGGCATGGCTGCATTCAGCTAATTTTTCTACTTTTTGTAGAGATAGGCTATTGCTCTTACTCAGGCTGGTCTTGAACTGGCTTCAAGAAATCCTCCTACCTCGCCCTCTCAGAGTACCAGGATTACAGGTGTGAGCCACCATGTCCAGCCAGAAATATGTTAATTGTTCATAGTGAAATGTTAATAAACTATATAAGAAAATTAGGGTGGTACCTGTGGCTCAGTGGGTAGGGCGCCAGCCCCATATACCAAGGGTGGAGGGTTCAAACCTGGCCCCGGCCAAACTGCAACAAAAAAATAGCCAGGCATTGTGGTGGGTGCCTGTAGTCCCAGCTACTTGGGAAGGTGAGGCAAGAGAATCACCTAAGGAGTTGGAGGTTGCTGCAAGGTGTGTGATACTACAGCACTCTACCTAGGGCGATAGAATGAGACTCTGTCTCTACAAAAAAAAAAAAAAAGGAAAGAAAGAAAATTAAACTAAATTTTCTACTGTAAAAGATAACTTCCTAAACAGTAGTCATTTATCATCTAGACTTTTTAAAACTAACCCACATAAAAGATTTACATTTTTTATTATATTCCTACTTTTAAAAAATCATTGGAATTTTTTATTATGTATAAAGTTTTCTTCAAAATAAGTTAAACCTGAATAAATTTGATACACATTTTTATCTTTTTAAAGACCAAAAAATTCTCTGTATGTAAAAATACCTTAGGCCAGTCGTGGTGACTCACAGTTGTAATCCTAACACTTGGGAAGCCAAGGCTGGTGGATTGCCTAAGCTCACGAGTTCAAGGCCAGCCTGAGACAGAGTGAGACCCCCGTCTTTAAAAAATAGCCAGGCATTGTGGCAGGTGCCTGTAGCCCCAGGTACTTGGGAGGCTGAGGCAAGAGGATCACTTAAGCCTAAGAGTTTGAGGTTGCTGTGAGCTATGATGCCACGAAACTCTTCCAAGGGTGACAAAGTGAGACTCTGTCTCAAATAAATAAATAAATAAATAACAATACCTTTTGTCTAGACTAGAGTCTAGCAAATGTAGTACTTTTCATTCCAGAAATTCTATTTCTGCTTAACACAAGCAAAAAAAGCCAACCAAAAAAAAAAAAAAAACCCAAAAGCAAAGCAAATGCCAATCAACTAAAAATATCAATTTTGAATAAGGCACTGAAAGACAAACATACAAAAACTTTTTTTGGTTTAGAAATGCAGAATGAATACTAAAGTTAGTGACAAAAACCCACCTGCTCAGGGATGTTAGGTAATGTTTTGGCTTCTGCCAATAGCACAGCACAAGATTATACTGAAGATATAATGGTCAGGTGCCAAATATCCTGACTGCATTGCTGACGCCTCCTGCACCAATGATGTGGAATTTGCCATCAAAGATGTCTTTGATGGCCTCTGGCCAGGGTTTCACTGAGAAGGTTCAAGGAAGTCCTCTGGGGGCAGATGTCCAAGATAAATTGTTCTACACTCCCAGCCAAGCCATGGTAGTCCATTAGCTACCGGTAGACATTAGCTTTCAGTGTTTGCCACTGGTGCTTATCCTTGGTTTTCAGCTTGTTGTAGGTGTCCTTATAAAATTCCTGGACTTCTTGGCTCGGAGCCTGTGGCTCAAGCAGCTAAGGCACCAGCCACACACACCTGAGTTGGAGGGTTCAAATCCAGCCCAGCCTGCCAAACAACAATGATGGCTACAACCAAAAAATAGCCGGGCATTGTGGCGGGTGCCTGTAGTCCCAGCTACTTGAAAGGCAGAGGCAGGAGAATTGCTTGAGCCCAGGAGTTGGAGATTGCTGTGAGCTGTGATGCCACAGCTCTCTATCCAGAGTGACAGCTTGAGGCTCTGTCTCAAAAAAATAAAAATAAAAATAATGAAATAAATTAAAAAAAAAATTCCTGGACTTCTTTAATCACCTCATCTTTGTGGGAATATCCTTGATGACCACAGCTTTGTCAAGGGCAAAGATCTCTAAGAGGAAGGAGAAGATCAAGTCCACCACACACAGACTGTGCCACAGCAGCCCAGGAAGCCCACCAGCATCATGCAGTGACTCACGCCTGTAATCCTAGCACTGGCAGGCTGAGGTGTGAGGCATGCTTGAGCTCAGGAGTTGGAGATCAGCCTGAGCAAGAGTGAAACATCGTTTCTACTACAAATTGAAAAATTAGCTGGGTGTCGGTCGTCATAGCCCATTCCTGTAATCCCAGCTACTCAGGAGGCTAAGGCAGGAGGATCCCTTGAACCCAGGAGTTGGAGTCACTGTGACCTAGGCTGATGTCATGGTACTCTAGCCTGGACAACAGAATGAGACTTGGTCTGGAGGGGCGGGGAGAAGAATGTAAACTGTGTAGAAGCTGGAATGATGATTATCAGTTTCTTGGTCTGAGAGTCTAATTGGAGCCACAGTCTAACAGCAAAGACTTCAGTCCCTGCAAGCCAGATGAAGTTAAATCCAAAGAGCAGGTACCGGCTGGACTGGTGCAGGACCACAGGTGTGTGTTTGGGACCGGTGGACGGGCGTCAGGCAGAGGTGCTGGCGTCTGCCAATACATGCCTACTTTTTCATTGTTATGATATTTGATTTTATAACTTTGCATTGTTTGTACAGCATATGTTGATTTTCAGTTTTCTCATGTTTCAAATTTTTTGTAAGAAAAAGAAGTTAAATCTTTACAGATTAAGTTTAAGGGCTCCTTATTTCTCACCCTAGTTGTGGCAGATAGTCTAGGAAGGTCCTCTACGATCTCTGCCTCCTGGTATCTGTAGGCTTGTATGCATATTCCCTTCCCCTTGAGCGTATTGGGACCTGTGACTTGCTTCCAACCAATAGTACGTGGCCAAGGTGATGGGATGTTACTCTAGTGATTATATTATTCCCCCTCCTTTTTTTGTAGAGACAGAGCCTCACTTTATCGCCCATGGTAGAGTGCCGTGGCATCACACTGCTCACAGCAACCTCCAGCTCTTGGGCTTAGGTGATTCCCTTGCCTCAGCCTCCTGAATAGGTGGGACTATAGGCACCTGTCAGAACACCCGGCTGTTTTTTAAATTGCAGTTTGCAGTTTGGCGGGGGCTGAGTTTGAACCCGCCACCCTTGGTATATGAGGGGGGCACCCTACCCACTGAGCCGCAGGCCCCGCCCTATATTACTCGATCTTGCTAGCAGATTTTCTCCAGACTAATTCCCGCTCCCCACCCCATATCCCCGCTTGTTGGCTGCAGCTTAGGGAATCCTACCACCATGAAAAATTGCTGCTAACAACTATGGGAATGTGGAAGAGAATGCTTCTGTAGTTGAGCCTCAGTTAAAACCCTTGTGAACACAGTGATTCAATTTGTGCTACCCTAAGTAGAGCACCCAGCTAAGCAATGCCCGGACTTCTTTTTTTTTTTTTTTTTATTAATTGATTTCTGTGTACATTGATGCAAACATGGGGTACATTGTGCTGTTTCATATACAATTTGAAACACCTTCATCAAGCTGGTTAACATAACTTTCATATCATTTGTTTAATCATTGTATCAA